>JAXGGA010003461.1:0-102230 GCA_038373865.1 Uloborus plumipes
GAATTGAGGCAGTGAGGAGCAAAGTGTGACGTAAAAATTGCACTCTTCACATGTTCACATCTTTATTTTTTTAACACAAAAAATAAAACAGAAATTGATACTTTGTATTAAAATACATGATGGATATTTTTCCAAACAAGTAGAAAGTAAAAACTAATATATATACACTACTCGACATTGAAAATGCAACACCAAGAAGGAGTGGTCAGAAATTGATGAAATTTGGTAAGAAAACAGAGACAGCATGGAACAATAAGTGATATTTATTTCAAAATAAATAAGCAAAATTTAGAGCGAGGACGGCGTCGGCTCAGTAAGAAGTAGGACCACCGCGGACAGCGATGCACGAAGAAACACGTCTAGGCATGGAGTCAATAAGCCTGCGGATGGTGTCCTGAGGGATGGCACTCCATTCCCTTTCAACCATTTGCCACAGTTCGTCCTCTGCACGGGGCAGTGACAGGTTCTGCAAACGGCGTCCAATCACGTCTCACACATGTTCGATTGGTGACAAGTCAGGAGAGTATGGTGGCCAGGAAAGCATCTGTACACCTCGTAGAGCATGTTGGCTGATTCGAGCACTGTGAGGCCGGGCGTTATCCTGTTGGAAAATTGCATTTGGCAGACCCTGAAGGTAGGGGATTGCCACCGGCCGCAGTACATTATCTACATATCGTTGGGCCGTCATAGTGGCCCCGAATACGAACTAGAGGTGATACGGAATTGTATGCAATAGCGCCCCAAACCATTATGCCACGTTGTCGCGCTGTGGGGCGTTCCACAGTTACTGCCGGATTCGATCTTTCTCCATGTCGACGCCACACACGTATGCGATGACTATCGCTGGACAAACAGAAGCGGGATTCATCTGAGAACACTACGGTTTGCCATTCTGCCATCCACGTCGCTCTGGTCCGGCACCATTCCAAACGTTGGAGTCTGTGCTGTGAGTTCAATGGCAGTCTTCTTAGTGGGCGCCGTGATTGCAGGCCACGTGCAACCAGTCGATGGGAAATGGTTCTGGTCGACACAGGAACATCCAGGGTACCTTGCACGTGCTGCAGAATCGACGTACAAGTGACTTGCGGGTCCGCCACAGCTTGTCGGTGAATCCGTCGATCCAAGCGGTCTGACGTCACTCTGGCTGCACCTGCACCCCTCAATGTGGCTACATTGCCTCTTTCCAGCCATCTCCGACACAGCCGATGCACAGTGCTTGCATCCATGTGGGTATCAGCTGCAATTTGACGTATGGACCAACCGCCCCTTCTCAGTCCGATCACCCTTGTAAAGTCGTCTATATGCTGGAAGTGTCTTCGTTGAGGACGGCGTGGCATTTCCTCTTATCACACGTATCCTTCGAGACAAAAACCAAATTTCTCCGATAATTAGTCTGGCAGAAAAACCAACATGAACGTAGCCCACTTTTCAACTTCATTCTCTTATATCTTACTTCACGTGCGTCGGAGAGCTGCGCATTTCATATCATTTGCATAACTCAGTGACGTGCGTCTACGGTAAAATTTGCATGAATTTCTGACCACTCCTTCTTGGTGTTGCATTTTCAATGTCGAGCAGTGTATATATATATATATATATATATATATATATATATATATATATATATATATATATATATATATATTTTTTTTTTTTTTTTTTTTTTTTTTTTTTTTTGCGTCACACCTGCAACAATAAACTGAGCAACTTTATTCTTCAAACCTACTTTTAAATTTCTATGAATAGAAGATCAACGTCAAACTTAATGATCAAGCTCAATGAAATTTATAACTGTAACGCGTCTCTTTGTTACTTTTAAAAATAAACTTTATTTATGAGAATTCTTCTTTATAAAATCTAAAAAAAAAATCAGGTAATTTTTCACACGGCTGCTTACAATCTCAGAACCAATACGGTGCCCTGAAAGAAGTTGAAGAAAAGAAGATCGTTTATTTTCAAAGGTAAGAAAAGAAAAATGCTGAATGTCATTCGCTGTTCCACTCGCTGGAATGGATGTAGCTCAATTACTAATTCGCTGTCATTACCACTTGGAACTTCATTCCGAATCGGGCTTTCGCGTTTCCATTAACTTCGAAGCCGGTCAGCATTTTTCTTTTTCGTGAAATCGACAGCGGTAATACTTTTTATTTATATCTTCCTTTTCGGGATAAGAGCGGGGTTTCGGTGTAAAGAATTACTAGAGCGTTATTGACGAAGCATTTGGGTGTAAAAAGTCGATTAACATCATCAGGAATCCAATGTAAAATTAAGTGCAGAAAGGAACAATATGTTAAAAGATTTGAGACACTGCAAAAAATAAACGGGTTTTTACGGAAAATACTGTAATCAGAGGTTTTACAGTAATAGACTGTAAAAACAAGTAATTTTACAATTATTACCATAAAATAAGCTGTATCATACTGTAAAAAAAACAGTATAGTACTGGCAGCAGAGGTTCTCAAACTGTAAAATGCACAGTAATAAATTGAAAGTAGCAATTGAAGGGGCAAGTGGATAAGGGTGATATGTGACATTTGAATTTCGCTGATTTTTACACAAATTCAAATTAGTGTGTGCTCAATTGTGGTAACTCAAAAACACAATTGAAAGGGCAAGTGGATAAAGGTGATATGTGACAATTTTGGAAAAACATACTTTTTACCATGGATGGCGGTGAAAAGGTAATAATTTTTTTTGAAAGCTTTTTATAGAAATTTAGAAAATTGTCACATATCACCTTTATTCACTTGCCCCTTCAATTGTGTTTTTGAGTTAACACAATTGAACACACACTAATTTGAATTTTGCGTAAAAATCGGTGAAATTCCAATGTCACCTAACACCTTTATCCACTTGCCCCTTCAGTTTCACAGTTTATTACTGTAAAATAGCAATTTTATAGTTTACTACTATAAAATTTTCAAATTTAGTTTATTACTGTAAAATTACTATAAAATTAGCTGTATTTTACTGTAAAAACAACATCTATTTTTTACAGTTTACAACAATGGTCTAAGCAACTTTATTCTTCAAATCTACTTTTAAATTTCTTTGAATAGAAGATCAACGTGAAACTCGATGATCAAACTCAATGGAATTTATAACTGTAACGCGTACCTTTGTTGCTCTTCAAAATAAACTTTATTTATGGGTCATTTTCACCATATGCTTACATTTCAAAATTTTTAAGTAATTTTTTTAACTTACTATTTTCTTCTAGAAACACTAACAGATGTTTAGTCACATACTGTAGGTGTGTAAAAAATTAACTCGTTGTACACTTTGATGAATAATTAAGTATTCAAATGCTGTTGTAAAACTGTAAAGGAAAATTGTCGTCCATTACCATACAAAATCAATATGAAATCTCACTTTTAAACTATATCATAGAGCCTAGAACCAACTTCACTTGAAATTATTTGCGCCCTGAAGCTTAAAACGATGTTTGTGATGATTGAAATATTGATCAAAAACTCTATGGTAACGAATTTGACATTTGGTAACGGATTTGACCAGTAACGGACTTGACATTTCAACCAAAATGTCAAATTATGGCTAAGTTGTCGAATTTAAAAATTTAACTACAATATGCATTTTCTTAGAGTTGTAAAGGAAACAATATTTAGGGGTAAAGTTTAGAAAAAGTAAAAATTAATACTAAAATCTTTGGTAACGGACTTGACAAAGAATAAAAATACGCACCTGGAAAAAATTTTGTGCGAAACGCCACAGCAATACTTCTAGACTTAGGGAAACAAAATGGTACAAAATAGTTACGTCACTAATTTGTTAAGTTGACTGAATACGTGTTACCATCTTTTGACTTCAATAAATACCTTTTTTAGCTAAAAAAAATCTTAGGGTAACGGACTTGACAAGAACTTCCGGACAAAATATATTCATACATTTCTTATTGAAATAAAATTACTATTGTCAATATTTATCATGAATACCATATACTAATAGTCAATATATGAAAATATTATGTCGCATTTACTTTTTTTGACCATTAAGTATAGGAAGAAAATAGTTGAACTTGCGAAAATTGGAAATGGACAAGCGTTTTTGCCTTGATTCTCATTTTTAAAGACTTATATAAAAATAAATAAATAAATTTCAATAATTTGTTGAGTGATAGAATTTTTTTGGGGGTATTTCTTGCAGAATAAATAATGCGAATAAATAATTATTCGCATTGAATTTAAAATATAAGTTATGCTTCAAAATCGTCTTTTTAACCTCCGGACAGCAAATGTAAGCAAATTTTGAAAATGACCCTTATGAGAATTCTTCTCTATACGAAATTTAAAACAAAATGAGTAATTTTTCACACGGCTCCTTACAAGCTCAGAAAAAATACGATGCTCGAAAGAAGTTGAAGAAAAGAAGATCGTTTATTTTACCAGGTAAAGAAAAGAAAACTTCTGAATGTCATTATTCGCTGTTCCACTCGCTGGAGTGGATGTAGCTCAATTACTAATTCGCTGTCATTACCGCTTGAAATTTCATTGCGAATCGGGCTTTCACGTTTCCATTAACTTCGAAGCCGGTCAGCATTTCTCTTTTACGTGAAATCGACAGCGGTAATACTTTTTATTTATGTCTTCTTTTTCGGGATAAGAGCGGGGTTTCGGTGTAAAAAATTACTAGCCTTATTGACGAAGCATTTGGTCCTTGGACACATGCCGAATACTTGGCTGATTTGGTGAATTATTTTAATGGGCCTCTACAACAATATTTAATGACGTTTTTATTAATACTAGGTGACCCGTGCGGAATTCCGCAAAAAAAAAAAAAAAAAACTCTAAACTTAAAATTTAATACGACAATTTTTATTGGCTTAATTTGCACAACATCGCCATCTACTGCCGTCGTTCTGACAACTTTTCAAAGAGATCAATGACACGTTCACTTTTACAACTACTACAAAAGTGATACCCTATATTAAAATCAAATACCCAAGGCTACTACTAAACTAAATACTAACGTTATCGCAAAACTACCATAGTATTTTGAAACAATAAAAGTTACAATTAAGGTTTACCGAGTTAAGCCTTGGCTTGAAATGTCGCATTTAAAATTGATTTGAGCAACAATGTAACGATTTTGACAGTTGAGCAAAAAATTTAACTTTTTCAAACTTCAATCGCTTATAAGTCGCTTAAACGTGGATTTTCGAGATTCTCGTTACGCGGCGCTAGCGGAGAAACGTTCTAAAGAACGCATTTTTTTTAATCTTTCGAATGAAATCAAAATGGAGACGATACGACAATTATTTCGCTAGATAGAGTCAATTTTGTGCCCAAAAATTGAAGTTCGAATGAAAAACGAACCGACACTTTTTAGAGGGTGGGTCTAATTTTCGTCAATAGCCCGCGGGATATGCTTCAAAATCATAAATTTTCTTGCAATTCGATAAAGAAATGAGCGAGTTTCGACCGGGTATAGGATTCGGCTTAGAGAAATAATATATGGAGATTTGGTTAATTACTTTACTGTTAGTTTTATGTCAAAGCTTGTTTTCTTTATTAGTCCATTAAAAAAAATGTGTGGTTCAGTAACCGCCACTAATGAAGTCACTGGGTTATAAAAGCAGACGCTTTTTAAAATCAAATCTGCAGGAACCAAATTTTTACAATATCAAAACATGTTAAAACCATCCTATATTTAAATCACCAACGCCGTTTAATAAAATCAAATTTTTGGAAAGCGTATGCTAAAATTTGAAAACGAGAATTATTATTATGTTGAAAATAAAGAGTGCCTACGAAGATGAGGAAATCACAGGGCCAAATTTGCCATCTTCAGTATGTGCCAGAAAATTACTTGATGTGGTGAAAATGTGCTTTGGGACCCTGATTGGCGCATTTTTAAAAAGTCACCAACTAGCGCATTTCTGCGTGTTATCTGGCGGAGTTGAAAGCTGGGAGAGACACTACGCAAAAATAGCCAGGGTTACCACGCTTGGCACGCCTATCAGCCATTTGGCGAGAAAGGGACTCAAATCACAGATTACCCTTGATGTCAAATAACGCACTTAGGAGCTTAGAGGATATAATGTTGAAAGTTACCAGAACGTTTAAAAACGCTCAAACGATGTATTACTTTCACTTTCAAATTCTGTTAATTAAACAGCGTCAGTATTTTAAGATTCTTGCGCAAATAAAAATGTATATCATATTTAGTTCACTATTTTGAAACTTTTAAAATCATATATACAAACAGCAATTCATTTGTTTTTCAGATAAGTGAAACTTTTAAATATTTTTTAAGTGTAGATATGCCGGTTTATAAAATCTGTCGTTTTTAAAATCAAATGTCCTCAGAACGAATGTGATTTTAATAAGAGGCGGGCACTGTATCGTCAAACATGTAGCTTTTTGTAAGAAATATATGGGGGATTCTTCAAATATGGGAATATTTCTAACATGTAGATTTCAAAAAAATAATTTAAAATTAAAAATCTGAAAGAAATCAGCAAGGGACTTTATAAGTTGCATAATTAAAATAGAATATCAGCAGAGCTTAAATGTTTGTATTTTATTGTACTTTTGGATTTTTTTTTTTTTTTTTGAAGGCATATGTGAATGATAAAAAGGACATGTGGATGACACTATGGGTACGTGAATAACACAATAAGTATGTGAATAACACAAACACAATAGGTATATTAATGAAATTTTTTAACCTGTAAACTGTTAGACATAATTTTTAAACATTATACTGTCATAGTTTGGCTTTTGATTCATCCACGGGTCTCATATTGGAGCATGTGAATGACATAAGAAAAAGGGCATGTGAATGACAAAACACAAGTAATATGTTCTCAAAAAGTCATATCCGAATATTTTTCGGCTTAACTTCGAATAAGAACCTACAAATGTAAGATTTAGGACTATTCATCATCAAAAAATTTTTATATGTACATTTTACTTGCATTCTGTAGGCCATGTTAATGACAAAGATGAAAAACACTTGCCTTGAAAGTTGAGTTTAGCTTGCTTTTTATCAAAAAGTAATTGCAGAACAGCAAAATTAATTTAAAAAATAATCGCTAGCATTAAAAATGTATCGGGACACCTATACCAAAAAATTATTACATTTTTTCTCTTTTAAAATTGCATTTAATTAAATTTCGAACTACTACAAGATAACGTTTGATATTTTAAAGTATTATTTGTGTAATTTGATTTTTGTAATAAAAAAGCACCGATGGTAGCCCTGAATCCCTTATGTCTCTTGCTCCAGTGAATCAACCCCAACCAAGATTTATAGCAAGGAAATATGCAACGAGATGTAAAGATTGCGGTAGCTATTTTTATATAAAAGGTATGAATATTTTTGTTGCAACCTAAAGATGCGCAAAATTCTCATCTTAAAGCTTCAAGCACTATATAATTCCCACATAAAATGATTTTATTTTTTATTTTATTTTTTAACGTTTCCTGGGTTTTCGATAAATATTTCTTGGCATGCAAAATAAGGCGAATTCTTTTTCGCTCTCAGTATAAAGAATATGCTATATTTAAATATTTCCATAAAACGAGAAGTATTGTTGCTAAATAATGTTGAAAAACCATAAAGCAGATATGATTTCTAAAATATTTCTTCCATTATTTTAGTAGTGCTTTAAACAGAAATATTTTTATGATCGGTATATTTTCTAAAATAATGCTTAAGTTTTGGATTTTTTTACACATAATGTGTTAAAAAATGATGTTGAATTAAACTAATTAAACGAAACTTTTTATTTAATTCCAAAGTATATTAGTTTGATCATTTGCCTTAGTATTTTTCGGGGTGCCAACATTAGCATCATGTTTCTGCAATTTTTAACTGCCACTCATCTCTACAGGTGCCATGATTTATAGTTATAGCAGAGTGTCTAAGAATTTACTAAAACTATTGCATTTGTATTACTTATAAAATACGTTCATTGCACGCACCCATTGCTTTTGGGTTACTAAAAATCTTTATGTTTTAACATGCGTATTTAAGAGGTTCTTCCATCCCTGTTTTTCCAAAATATGATTTTAATCGGTAAAGAGAAGTATATATTGAGCGAAAACTTTAAATTAAACGTTTTACAAAAAAAAAAAAAGCTTTTTACCCAAACTTTATAATTAAAAATTTAACTTAAGCCAAATGTGCATTTCCTTCATTAGACTCTATTACTTTTCTTCCAGTAGGATGGGTTTGACCTCTAAAATACTTTCCATGAGTGCAACCTTGGTGCCGACGTCACACAATTTTCCAAAATCTATTGCTCGGAAATGGTTTCAACTTCAGGCACGCTTAATCTTTGGCAGTGGGTAGGTAAAAAGCTGTAATTGCTTTTTTTTTTTTTTTTTGAGCAACAACAAATTGCAATATTTTTTTTTCTTTTTGAGCCTCAAACGTCGTGTAGTCCATTTTTCAGATGGGCAGTCTGTCAACGTCTCACGTCCCAGTGTTCCATCAACCCAGATCAGCTCATTGACCTCTGCAGGGGACCCATGTAGTACATGATGGTACCACGAGATGGAGTCTGCAACAGGGTGCGTCCCGCTGTATACCACCATGCAGGACATGGTGATGAAGGAGCACATACACACGACCGCATACACACACACACAAACACACACACACACACCTATCGCTATACGTCATTGTGAAAAACATAATTTGAAATCGAGATGGCATTTTTTTTTTTTTTTTTTTTTATCTATTGTGATTAACCCATTAATGCTTAGCGTCCCTTTTTGGGGACGGTCCAAAAAAGGGTCTGTATTTCCCCAAAATGAAAATTTCAACCAAATAATAGTGTTCAATTAGTACCTTGGTATTGTTTCAATTCGTTATTAACAGATTGCAGCACATAACCATTGTAAAGTGTGTTCTGTAGCAGTTTTAATATGAGCTTTATCAAAAATGACATCGTTCACAATCTCCAGAAAACTAGCTAAGTTTTCAAAGGTATTCCCAGCTTCCCAGTTTAGGTTAATTGCTGATTTTATTTCTTCTTATAAAATGTTTTTTTACATATTACATCATAGGCAGAAAAAAATTTTAGTACAAAAAGTATGTAACCTCTGGGGTTATCGTAACTTTTAAAGAACGATTTTTCTTTCCTTAATAAAAAAAACTATTTTTTACATGATATTTTTTAAATATTTTTTCCTGTCCATTAAACACTGTTTGTAACCAGTATACAAAATATCTTTGGAAAAAAATGTAAGGCATTAATAGGTTAAGCTTTTTTGTACAAACTTACATATTTGGTTTCTACGAAAAACATAGCTCGAGAAAGCGTCCGATTCCAACATTTCCGAATTGTTAATGTGGAATCCAAAGCGTATTTCTTCAAATATCTCAAAAACTCACTGCTGCAAATACACTACCCTTTACCTTCCCACGGCAGTCTTGTCTTCTGCATTTGTTACCCTTGTAACGAGAGGAGAAAGTCTAGTTCTCTTTTTTGCATAGAAACATTGCTTGCAGTGAAACAACTTTTATGGAGTTCTTTGATTAAATTGAGAATTAAACAACTGACTTAGCAACAAAATTGGTCACCTAGTAAGCAAATTGGCCCGAAAAATTGTAATAGCATAAGCATTAGATAAAAGAAGTTTTTAGAAGCATTTTTCAAGTTGTTAAGTATGGGGGGGGGGGGGTGCAGCCAAACTGATAACACACATACCGCGCGTTTCAAAACCCTTTTCCAAATTATTTTTTCTTTTTTTCAATATATCATTGATTTTTTTTATTAGTTTTGTACGGGATTTCAGCGATATTTTTGTACTGCATTAAGCTTTTTCTCGTTTTTTTGTTAGCTTACCTTGACATAAAACTAGAAGCTAAACCGAAAAACATAATCATGACATAAAGCTTAATACTACTACTACTACTAATAATAATAATAATAATAATAAAATAAAAATAATAATGATAGTAATAAAATAATAATAATAATAATAATAAATAATAAAAATAAAATAATAATAACAATAAATAAAAAAGTAATAAAAAGTCGTCAAAATTAAAATTTACAAAAAAAAAGAGCATCCAGCAGTCAATCCCTGGCATTCATTTGAATTTTGACGTCTTGAGTTCAAATTATGAGTTCAACGCTGAATTTCTTGTTTCTTCAAATTAAAGTGGAAAAGAAATTCGTACTCGTCATAACTGGTTATCTGCTAAATAAGGTAAATACCGCGGCATACCCATAAAGAAAATCCTATTCTTCATTTAATTTTAGTGAAAGCATATGCTTGATTATTAGAATAATTTTGAGGCAATAACGATCAAAATGTACTGAAAAAAAAACGCCTATCAATTGAATAAATAATAATTTGATCTTCATTTTATATCATCAAAATGTTTTAACGATTTTTTTTGTTTCACTTGTAGGTAGGTAACTCTAAATAAAGAATAAAATTCACGTTCTTTGCAAATAAAAAAGTAATATATTTAATACTATTATTAATACTAAAGGCTAAACTATATTACATGTTGACGAAAGAGAATTATAAGTGTTTCAGTAGTTTGTATGTAACTCTGAATAAAAGATAAGATTCACGTTCTTTGCAAATATAAAAGTACAATACATTTTTACTATTATTAAAATTCTAAAGGCTAAACTATATTATGTTAACTATCTAATATCTTTAAACGAGTAATTTTTGTATTAAAAAAAATATTTCGGATTTCAAAAATGGCTCTAACGATTGTGATAAATTTTATATTTATGTAAAGTTTTGGTTTTTGAGTTCATCTACATCGACGTTTTTTCTGTGAAAACGCGAGTTTCCACAAAAAACCCCGTTTTTTGTGCCTTCATTTAAAGTTTGAGAAGCTTTCTTTCACCATTTTCTTTATGATATCATTGTTTACTGTTTCATAGCAACCACATTTGATTATAACAATGGGTTTAATTAGAGCCGCTATATAGACAGGCCGACGCATCAAGATTAAGTTTCACCACTTTGGATCCAATTCCTTAACTTTTACTTTCAAATTTTCATTGTTGCGGAGTAGGGTTACCAGAAAAAAGTTTTGGCACATTGCTAAGCTTTGCTAAATCCACGTGCCGCTAATAATTGCTCACAGTGAAAAATTTCCAAAACGCGATTACTGGCCAGAAAAGACAACCACTCAAACACACAAACACGCGCTGAATCCAAAGTGGTTTAATCTTGATGCGCTGGCTCGTCTATATAGGGGCCTTAGGTTTAACATTTAATCACATCAGCGTAAATTTAAAGTTTTTGCAAACGAGTTTTGGCAACACGTTAGAATTGTTATTGTTTTTGGCATGTTAAGGGCCTACTGGAGAAAAGGGACTCTGCACCCATTCTTACCAACCCCTCCCGCGCTTTCGGCGCCAAATGAAATGGAAAGAAATGAAAAAAATGTTAAGGAGATCAATCAAAATAAAGTTATTGTGGTGTAATTTTACGGTGCGCATATTTTAAATAAGGTTGTGATGGTATTGTCTTGTCCAAATAAGGTTGTGCTTTTTAAAATTAATGACAGCTTTTTTAAATGCGTAATTGCCACCAAGGGCTTAAAAATGCTTTTCAAGTTTATCTAAATAAGTACTTCGAACTTTAGAAAAAAAAAACACGAGTTTACAAACCTCTTTTTTTTAACCGAGCTGTGCTCGGTCCCCTGGTACTGAAAGATAATAGGAATTATTTCGACGCAAATAGTCATCACAATGCTAATCCAAAATAAAGCGTTTTACCACTCATAATGATAAAATCTTTCACAATTTATGGCAGACAATTCACACACACAGAGAACGATTTCGTGAATTTCCTGTGGTATATGGTTATATCCGTATCACTTACTCAGCACCAACGAGTTATCAAACCTAACTTATAACTTTTCACTTTAGTTCACTCAAGGCACAGTTAACGGTTTCTCTCCCTTGGAGCAACTTCATTGTTCTATCGATATTTACCGGAGCACTCAAATCCCAAAAGCATGGAAATGTCAATATTCATCAACTATTTTAGCCTCCTACAAAAGTTTCAGTTTCCTAAAAGCTTCTGAGAAATAATTAAGATATCTTCACTTGTTATAGTTGTACTTATTTGCATGAAGTGACGAAGATTATTTTCCCAAGGAACATTTTTCCGAAAATATTAATCCGATGTAAGATCATTTATTGTATGATGAGTTATAGTGAAAAGAATTAATATTAACAGAAGAAAGTATTAAAGGACAAACAAACTCAGCATTGTCAAAATGACAGATGTAAAATAGTGTTACTATAAAAATTGCAATTTCGTTAAAAATAAAAAAAAGGCAAAAACATTTTTGACGTCACATAAAAGGAAAAAGAAACTGGAAAAGTTTCAAAGAAAAAAACAAAAGAGTTAATTACATTCAATACACCGCCGGCGCTGTAACTTACAGCTTAATGCAGAGCTTATTATATGTATAATCCAGGCTTGGGGAAAGTAGTTCTCGAGTATACTACAATATTTTTAAAATGCACTTTAACTGTTATTTTTCCATATGAAACAAAATTTTTTTCGGAAAAAAATCTCGCTATAATGCAAGAATAACTTTCGTTACCACGACCTTTAACGTAAACAGCGATATACCATTCTGCGATTCAATGTTAATTTTAGCCTAAATTAGTCGGTCAATTACAGAAGAGAATTAGCCAATTAACTCAAGCTTTCTAAAATCAGCGTGAAATAATTTCTGAGATTAATGAAATGAGTTAGAAAATTATGCTCTTCCAAGATGATTCAATAAACTTCATGGTTCCGTTCATGGCTTTTACAGATTAAATTAAAGATTTCTACCAATGATGGCGAATTTATGATTCGAAAGCCGCAGCGTGGAACACTGGATTCTTTATTGACGTACGACGTAATTAGAACTTTGTTATGTAATAAAGTTTCAGCCGAAGGGCATTAATGTCATTCCAGTGTATTAGACGAAAATGTAAGCGTTTTTCTGAGAGGCAAATTTAGTTTATAATTGAAATACAAGTACAATAAATTTAGCATTTCAATAAGCAGTTTGGCAACCAGCTACCGTGAAACTTCTTTTATATATTTTAAAAAATATATTAACTTGCGCTATGCACATAAATATAGAGAAATATACACCACAATAAGCGTCGAAAATTTGCGTATATTTTGCACAATAAGGGCCAAGCTCCACATTGACGTTAAGCAGAAAAACGAAGCCGAAATGTAAAATAATTTAAATAGTTTTCCTATGGAAAGTACCCGGATTTTCGGTTTCTTCGTTTGGTTTCAGTCGGTTTTCTGCTGATGTGGCGCAGGGCCCTAACTCCTTTCAATCTCAAGCAGAAGATGTGCGTAGCACAGTATTTAGCATCAAGAACAGAAGCTATAAACCACGTCCACAAGAGTTAGAATATCATGAAAAGATAAAACTTCAAGGAAAATGAGTGCCTAAAAGCTAAGTAGCACTAGTTCCTGCCTGGGAGTATATCTATGCTCATTTTTGTTTATATTTCTGCATAAATTTTTCAGATGTACAAAACACGCTTCATATAAAAAACTTCTGACTGTGCCATTATCTTTAAGAATTTGGGACTCTTTTAATCATTGAATGCTTATTGGGGTTTATCTGTACACTATTTTATTTTATTTTAATGACTTCTTCTTTTAAATTATGAGTTACTATAGTTATGCTTTTAGATAAGAATGTTTGATTGCATCACCACCATTGAAAATATTAGCTCTACCGTTTATAAGCAATAGCTTTGACAAGATTTTGTCTGTTTATCTTTTTTCCTCACATGTTACTTTATGAGATACAAAAGTTACCTTTGACAAAGAATTAATTTCGATTGCCCCACGCCCTTGAAACGATTGGCGCCAAAGGAAAACTCATCGCGGTCAATATACATACTGAACTTGTCCGCTTACTTACATTACTGTTTGAGAGAATGTAAAATGAGATACTTTCTTTCACCCCGCCCCCCCCCACCCCAAGGGCTTACACAAACAAACTTTTTTTTAAAACTGATAAAATTCGTTCAAAACCCCCTTACAATGCTCAAATACATTCAAATTCCAAAGTACAAATATTTTTATGCTTCTAGTACTTTCTTTTACAAACTTTGAAATTAAAGAAAGGAAAAATTGTCTTTCGGTGAAGTATACACTGTTAAAACTACGGGTGCCGCAGGGGTGTGGGGTGCCAATAAGAAAGCTGGGGGAAAAGCAAGGTGCCATGGGATGCCATAACGAATTTGAAATGCTCTTTCCGTACCAAAAGGCCTCTCAGAGGGTGCTTAATGCTTATTCTGTAGCGCCATCGGCACCCTTTAGGCTTGCGCATGCTCAGTGAAACATCTGAAAGGCAACCCTGATAGCCTGCGTCTGCGCATTGCGATTCCAAGCTCTCATCATCATCATCAACCATTTGAATGGCGGACATCTTGTTTACATCGACACGACAGAATTTTCGGTACAGTGTTTTCAGTCTTGGATTTCACTTTGAGTTTATTATAAAAATGGATTAATTCTTCATTTTAATCTTCGAATTCTCACGTAAGTACATGCATTTAATCATAGCTCTAAGGTTTTCCAACATATTTACAAAATGTTCTAACGGAAATTTATCTCTGTGTAGCGATTATCTTTTGCCGCGTAGACACAGCCAACAAGCAGCAGAACGTGAAGGAAAGGGAAAAAAACTCTGCCTGACTCTTTCTTTCGTTCTTATTTGTTTTTATCATATACGTATATGTATATACTATTTTAATGCCATGATTTGCATTTCGTGCTTTCGCTAATATCTTTCATTGGCGTTATTGATAACGAATAATGAGTTCGTTATTGCAAGAGCTTACTTTTTTTCCCATCAGTTGAAATGAACAGATCCTTAAAATATATTCCGATTTTTAATCTGTCGAGGAACTTGACGTTTAATAAACACTGTTTTCAAATACCCCTATCTTTTTCTGATATTTAAATGTCGAACTATACATATGTATTATATGTTACTCTTGATTAAAATTTTAGAAGTTAATGAAGCGATTCAATTTTTTATTGATAGAATAATACAACTGAATAGTTTTGATTGTTTTTGAAAGGGATCCATAAAATACCTTCCTTCTTCATTTTTGCTACAGATAATGCTGTAGAAAATATCAATAGCATTTTAAAATTACTGAGTTGAATCCTAGTCATGAATTCTTTTAAAATAAGTTGGAAAGTCTGAACTGTGAGAAAATGCCTTAAATTACAAGTTTCGATCATTTTCAAATCAGAATTCGAGGTGAAAATGTACTAAGACTTCGTGAATAAAAACAATAAATTAAAGTAAACACAATAGAAAAACAAAAACGCACACAGCACAGGGGGGATCTGCAATAGTGAACAGCGAGGGTGCCATTATGCTCTCCTATACGGTTCCATCTTTCACCAGGGCTGCTTGTTGAATTGAGGGTGCCAGTTTTTCACTCGAGCCAAGTGTGAACTCTCGGCTGCAAACTGGGTGCCGCTGGTGCTACAAGCGTTTCACCTCGGAAATGTGCCAATCGCAACCAGTAGTTTTAACAGTGTAGTTATTTACTTATAAGTTCGGCACTGTGTAGTCCTGTTCATTTATTTTTGAAATTTTAAGATGCTCATCACTTTAATCTCAGTGCAAATAACAATTAAATCACTAAGATCTGAATACAGTACATTGTTTAGTCAATTTTCTGAAAGATTTGACAAATTTAGAGCATTTGATGCACAGTATTATCCATGCTACGCGAAGAACATGCCCGTAATCTGCACTGTTAAAATCCGATCATTAAGGGATTTCGTTGACATCGGGATCAGTATATCAGCGAATTTGAAAAATTCGGGGAAAGCTATTTTTCTCATACACACCACACACAAATGAGAAAATTACGAATATTTTAGTATTACTCTCAACCGGAATCTCCCTAACCGTTCTCAAAGAGTGTGACACGCAAACATTTGCTTAAATGCAGGGTTCTGAAAATACAGTGAACAAAAACTAGTGAATTTAAAACAATAAGCAATCCTTGATGGTTCAAAAACTACTTTTTTTGTGACTGTGGCTTCATCTCTGCGTTAAAAAAACGCTCCTTTTAAAACAGAAACGCATGTAGAAGCATGGAATTTTTTGCTCTGATAATTAATTTTTGCCGTTAATAATGTCGTGTTCCTTGATTTCGATTAAATGCTCAAAATAACGTCATTGCCGATATGAGAAATATAGAATTCAGTGGTAAAACCCGATTTCAAGTTAAAGTGATGAGGGAATTAAACATTTATGTTCTGAAACTCTCCAACTACAATGTACAAGATTCCATTAAACTTCCCAAACAAACTATCGATTCAGTTTAGATTCCCTCATCGATGTCTACAGCGCGAAGAACAACATTCCATCTACTAAGCAAATTAATGCTTCGAAAGGTTCTATCAAGAGCATAATGACGCCGAGAACTCTAAAGGGGATACTAATAGGGAAACTTTCAGGGAGTCAACTGAATTTTGATTACACCCTTTCCATTGTCAGTTCTTTTTTCATTTACTTTCTTTGTTTCTTTAGTGCAGTAAAAGGTAAATATTCTAGTAAAGACATTGCATTTAAATTTTCTTCTTAGTTTAAAGGCAATCTATTCTGCTTTTCCTATTACATTATATACATATAAGGACAGTTGAGAGTTCTTCATTAACACATCCTTTAATAAATGATTGATTCAAAGAAAAAGGCTAAGATTTGAGATTTTTGGATTAATTTGAATGGTATTTTTTCTTCTCTTGAAAATACAGTCGAATACCACTGTATCGAAAAGAGTCACCGGACCTATATAGAAGATCGTTATAAAAGAGGGTTCACAACATCCGACATCTACAAAAAAAAAAAAAAAAAACTAATATGCTTTTATAAGGAGATATTTCCATTCGTAATTACGGTAAAAAATAAATGGACTAAAAAAGTACGATATATTCGAGTGCGGTATAACGAAGATTTAGTGCCATTTGATAATGCTTGTACTTCTTAGTTTCTCATCTGGGAGTAACATAAAGCAAAAAAAAGTAATAACCTCTTATGCTTTTATTAAATTCTTCTAGTCGTTTTTCCTTTCAAAGGAAAACATATAGTTCTCAACATGACTTTAATCTATACATAAATGATTACTTTTGTATGTATGTCCGGGGTAAACTTCGAAACTACTGGACCGACTTTAACCATTTTTTCACTGTAAAATCACACATTAATAGGAATCAGGATAGGCTATAATTTATTTCTAAAAAGCTTAGTTTTAAAAAGTTATTACAGAAAACTAAATTTTAGGTAATTTCCCCATTAAATGATGAAATCTTCATCCCATTGTTGAAAAAATTTGTTGCCTTGCATCAACAATATTTATAGTAAATCACAATGAAAATTTTGAACCAAGGTTTCACTGGAGTAGGTATGAAATTTATTGCTTTCTTAAGATTTTTATATTCATCTGTGCCAATAATCGCTAACGGGGCAAAATAAAAAGAGAATTAATTTTGGCAACAGTTAGAAAATAGAAAGTGTTTATAGTCTTTTTTTTTTTTCTAAATTAGGTATATAAGATGTTTTCATCATTAACTGAGCTTTCACCATTGAAGTCACAAGGATAGAAACTAATAATGGGACTCATTTAACGTACAATATTTGAAAATGGTTAACTCTAGAGCGATTGATACTGTTATTATTTTTTTTAAATTTTAATACACCAAGCTTATAACATTTGTAGCTTGCATTGTATTTAGGGTGTGTAATACAGGTTTTTTTTAGTTGATCCAGACAGAAAAAATAGCCACTGTTTACAGAAGTAGCCATTTATGCACTTTAATGCTAAAAGAATTATGAATGAGTTTCACTGAAAAACATTACCCGGCAGAAACCCGGGCAGGGCCGGGTACACGGCTAGTGTTGAATATTCTATTTTCAGATTCATCTGCACAAAGCAAAAATGGATATAGTATTTGAAATTTCTGCCGACTCATAATTATGGTGGTTTTGCACACTACAATGCGTTACCACAGATTATACTTAAGCTAACCATTGTCCCGTTTGTAGAAAGCCGGTACCGTTGCCCCCAAACACAGCTTCAGTTCACCCAAATGTCCCACTTTCTGAAAGAGAACGTAAAGGAGAAAACCTATCTTCTGTGACGATATTGTTTTAAAAGTAAGAGACTCGATAACTGGCAATTATTTGAATCCAATGACTTTCTTGAATCATATTGAATTATTTTATATTTATTTGCTAACAATGCACTCTTAGAAGGAGTTTTTTATGTTACATGAATAAAAAAGCATTGGTAGTACCCACAGTAACTGTGAGACATCCTTCTAAGATTTAAAAATTATTTTTATTTCATATAAAAGAAAACTTGTGCTGGACAACAGCTTTTGAAGAAAAGTGAAACCAAAAAGTGGGACAAAAAGTAGCCATGAAACATGAATAAATACAGAAGAAACTGAAAACACTCACTAATTTTTGTATCAATTCCCATTGCAAAATATAAAACTATTTCATGCTAGTGCTGGCTTTTGGGGTTTATTCTTTTGTTGTTATTAACAATAAATAATGAATGAAATAGAATAAAAATCAAGGAATAGAAAGTATAAATTTGTTTATTAATAGCAATCGTTCGATAGAGAAAAAATATACAACTAAATATGTACAATTATGGCTTTAGTTTTGTTTTTTTATTCTTGTTATAAGAAAGCATACAGCTTGTAAAAACTATATTCAATCTTCACTTTCACTAGAACTTCTCCTTCTCTTTGATTTCTTAGAATGTCTAGAAAGAAAGTATTAAAAATCAATAATGAAATTGATATTCATTATTATCATACAAACCACTGAATTTAAATATCATTTTGCATTATAATAAAAACAAACTTTTCACTTAAGCAACATTTTTAACCAAATCAATGAGTAAAAAATGCGAATTATTGCATTCATGGTTTTGGAGTTACAGGGAACTTTTTTTTGATGTATGAATAATAATTGCAATATTTTGAGCTTAGTTTTTATTAATTTACTTTTAGTACTAAAGTATTTATTGGTTCCAATCTTATTTAAAAATATTAAAATTCACATGCAGGTTCAATTTAAATTATAACACTACAACTTAATTTCCATTAAACTGATTTACAAACAAATAGAGGGAATTTATTTTTGAGCTATTAGTTTAGTTATGTCTAAGAAAAACATTATAATAAATAAGAAAGCTAAAACAAGTTAAGAATTAAAGCATCAAAATTAGATAAATTTCAAATCAAAAGTAATCATTGAAAGAATAAAAAACCAAAAATAATCCTTTAAGGATCTTCTATAAATAGTGTAATGCTGAGGATGGAAAAAATCCCATATGTAAAATGTGAACGTACTGGAATGTTTTTTAGACAAAATGGAAAAAAAAAAAAAAAAAAAAAAACATAAGAGAAGATAATCACTTCTAGCAAAACTTGCGAGATGCAAACGCAAAATCCAGAGGGAAAATTAAAAATCTTTTAAAAGAAAACTTTTGTATTGTTCATTATAAGTATTTTATTTGTTAACAAACAGCAAATGGCAACCTAATTTGTTTTTAAATCATTCAGTTTATTTCAACTATGTGCCAACATTTAAATTGCAATCAGTGATGTGAAAAGCTTCAAGTTTTATTTGAAATTTACTGAAAAGGAAGTGATGTACTCAATCAAAACATCCAATGTTCCCAAGCTAGAACTGTCTCATTAATTTTTAATTAGTATCAGAAATAGGTACTATATTCTTTGTCCTGTTGGCTCCATCCATAGCGAAATCCAGTGGAGCCTTGCTCTATCACAAAAAAATTTTTCTATTGATGGCGCTAATGCATAAATTACTCGAAATCCAAAATTTTAATAAACAGTTTTTCTATCTTAACTTTTCAATTTCATACGATTTTAGGCTGCAAAATATATTAATACGTTATAATGTACATACTTTATTCCTTTCATGATTTAATCTCAAAGAAAAAATTAAACTGCATTGATCTGCACTTCCGCTTGCTTTTCATCTCGGGGGTTTCGTTTAGTGCACAATAAACGGCATATAGATATGTGGCGTACTCGGAGAGCACATTTAATAATGGCAACACATATCACAGATACATTGTTAAGTACAAAATTTGGAGAAGATTTTACTGCACAAAAGATATATTTATTGAGCACAAAATCTTAAGAACACAAACAAGAACTTTGATGCCAAGAGATAGTTCAAATACCATACAATTAACCATTAGCACACAACACATTAAAAAATAAAAAGTTTAATTTTCTTATTCTCATATTAAATCTTTTTTCTTTTTAATATTACTAGTTTTTAATAACAGATGATAATTTATATTATTTTTGTATAACCGTTTTATAACTTTGCATAGAATTTTATTCTTAAATAATATTATAATACATCTTGCTGCTGTTGAAAAATAAAGATCATATCAACTGTGCTCGGCATTTTCCCCTTTATTTACATGAAATACTAGATTTGTGTGTGATACATCTGTATGCTCACAATGAATAAGTGTTGGTAAAGTTGTGACTGATATACAGGGTGTCCACTCCAATCGTGGACCAATAGCTAATTTCTAAACCGTTAGAGATAAGCATATAGTTTATTTAGGAAAAAATCTCCAAATTATGAAAGGAATTTTGGGTCTATTCAATGTTTTTCAAAAAATCAAATTTTGAAAGAGTTACGAAATTTAAATTTTTATACAGCCCCCCAGTCCTATCAATCATATTTAGTAAAACATTCTTGACACTGCAACGTTTAAAACTAAAAAAAAAATCATTCTTCTACCACAAAAATTGACCGAGTTATGACGTTTTGAAAAATAAAGATTTTGAAGGATTTCGCATACGGTCCCTTAAACGATCTCTCGATGACGTCATGAAACAATGCAAAATCTTGATTTTTCAAAACGTCATAACTCGGTCAATTTTTGTGGTAGAAGAGTGATTTTTTTTTAGTTTTAAACATTACAGTGTCAAGAATGTTTTACTAAATATGATTGATAGGACTGGGGGGCTGTATAAAAATTTAAATTTCGTAACTCTTTCAAAATTTGATTTTTTGAAAAACATTGAATAGACCCAAAATTCCTTTCATAATTTTGAGATTTTTTCCTAAATAAACTATATGCTTATCTCTAATGGTTTAGAAATTAGCTATTGGTCCACGATTGGAGTGGACACCCTGTATATAAACTATCGAAGGATTTTGTGCATAAGGATAGATCAGGTCATAGAGCAAACAGGTAACCAAAATTAACCCTTTGACGGTTATGGAAATGAGCAGTTTCCCTTTACTTAATTCGCGTAGCATTAGGAGTAAACAGTAGTCGAAAGTGGCAGCTGTTTTCCCCCGCCGTTCTTCCAAAAATGTCACCTTTCTCTGGCGATGCCGTAGATAGCGTTTTAAAAATTTCTTAAAGTATTTATAGTACATAAATAACAGTTTTTACGTACTTTAAAATAATTATTAAACAGTAAATTATAACTGATTATAACCAATTATATAAATGATAATAGTTAATTATAAATATAAGACAAATATTAAATTGAAAGGACTAAATAAATACAACTAATGTAAATCTTTATGAAGCACAGTATAAATATAGTAATTACTTAAAAATCTTTTCGTGTGTGATATACTTTAAAACATGGAATTGCACATAATGGGGCATTACAGTCTTTGCAATACGTACGCGAGTAGTGCTCGTTACTAACCATTTCGGTCAAAATCTTGCTCCCGAGCGGAACTCATTTGCGCGCATTATGAAGCACGATTCGATTGCGAGCTGAACTCGTTCATAACCATCAAAGGGTTAAAGAAAAAAGGGAGGATTGACAAGATTTACGTTTTTTGCATACTTTTCATGATCTAAAAGTTCTATAGGTACTGTATCAATAAAGGTTTCAGACTCTTAAAGTTTTCGCTCTTTCTCTAGCTTCATTGCTAGAGCAGTTTTTTCCTCTTTTTTTTTTCTTTGCAGCTGATGCTGTCTGTCCACTAATAGGCATTTAATCATATTTAAAACTAAAAAATATCTACACCATTGTTAAGGCCTCAGGTAATGAATGACTTTTGTTCAACATTATTGGAGTTGCAGGTCTTCACCAGGCCCGTCATTTAAGGGGGTCAGAGGGGTCAATTGCCCCCCCACCCTGGCTTTGAGAAATCAATGTATTTACATATCAGTGGGCGTGTTTTTTCATGTTTTCCGATAAAATTGCATCGCGTTTGTACCCTTTGTCCCCCCCCCCCCGGAAAAAATTGAAATGACGGCCCTGGTCTTCAGTGACTGCGTCTGCTTTTAAAAGCGAAGGCAAGAACAAACATTTGTTCTAAATGCAGTATAAACTAAATCCATGAAAATTTGTTCTTTATGGGAAGAGAATGAGTCGTTGATTCAAGATCAAGTATTTGTTATTGTTGTTCACTGTACGGATACTCTCAGTTGATGTATAGATATTTTCTCTCAGTTGATGAAGCTCGTTACTTGGCATTTCAATTAATTTTTTTTTGTGATGTATCACTACTTCTAAATTTTGATTCTCTTTTATTACACACCAAGAGAACTGTCAAACATTATTCATCACTGATGTTTGAAAAATTTAATCAATGACCCCAGTTAATCGTACCGTGGTACATTATAAATACTGGCAGCATTCAAATCCAGTGAAACACTATTTCCATTGCACTAGACAATGTACAAAAACACACCTTCAATGCATGCAAAATAACTCCTTGTTCTTCAAAAAGATGTACATAAAAGTGCATGTGTCTTGTGGCAGCAGCTGGGCTTAAATAATTTTTCTTATCATGATAATTCACTTAGAATTAGTATTTGATAAATCTGATAAAGAAATTCATACATAAGCTCGCATTTTTTGCATTGAAAAAGGCGTTCCTTTTTAACACTGAAAAACGCTGATGCCGTTTCCTACTCATTTGAGTATAATAATTTTATTTTTTCATTACACAGAGCTATTTATTCATTTATTTATTATGAAATGCATATTTGAATTAAAAAATGATTTACCAATTTTTGTTTAATTTTTTTTTTTTTTTTTGTAAATACTATGTATCTACTGTCCAACCTCGAAAGCTGCACCCAGCACTGTTGAACGGTTCTACTTTGTAAAGGGTGACAGCTTAATTACAAAAACACACCATAGCAGCATTTCTACTTAGTCTAATATTATTTTATTTTGCCCTAGACTTGATAAGGAAGGGGGTGGAGGGCACACCAACGCATCAAATAAACGAATCAAATGAAAAGCAAAACAAAAAAAGAAAAATCCCCTCAATTTCATTATCTCTCTTATGATTATCGTCCCTACTTCGATAAGATTAGTAGAGACCTGAAACATGCGCAAATTTGACGAAGGTAGCTGGATAAAATATCAAACAGTATCTATCTATCTAGCTAGCTACATATATAGACAAAAATATACATTTGATATTAAACATAATTATCTGCCCCTAGAATTTCATTTTTACCTATTTTGTCATGTATTTGTAATAGTCCATAAAAAATTAATGAGATAGTATTTTTTTGGGAGCATTGTGTCTTTTTCATTTATAGACACTACGGATTCAGAAAAATATCACATTTTGTAGTCCCCGAAGTTGGCAAACGAAACCATGTCTCTAAGATCTTTTATGCATTCGTCCCACGGACTAGAAAAGAATGCTGAGGCTTGATCCAGGTATCAAAAGAACCATAATTTTTCAGGGAATATCAAATGGCTAATCTTATCTTCATATGACTTCATAAACTAGCAAAAATATTAATTTGAATGCCAATATGCAAGGACATTTTCATTGGTCTGAGCAAATCCAACTCAAAAAAGTGCCAATTCCCCCCCCCCCCACCTTTACTTCTTCTTTCGTGTGGTCCTCTTTAGCCTCTGCAAAACTATGGCCTCTTTTACTGTGGCTGATAATTTCTCTATCTCTCAACCTTTGAATGGTTAGAGTTAACAATGAGGGAAGAAATATGAGGCGGACTGGGAATAGAATGGTTGTAGAGTTGCGGTATAATGCATTATTGCTCATTAATTAATGTACCACTACAAGAGGCATGAAGAGCTGAAGCCCCAAAATACAAAAGGGGGCAATAAGGCAGCTTACACGAACCCCTAACAGGCAAGTTGCACAAGCCGCTTAGCCTGCTAAATTACATAAATTAAAAAAGATTCAATTTCACACACAAATATTAAGTTGAATGGTATATCAAACTACAATCTATCTACAATAATAATAAATCAGTTTAAAAATTACTTCTTTTTATGTTTCCTTTTACTGGAACTATTTGACCGTTCATTTTCTTCATCTGAGGTATAAGGAGAGCCAGATTTAGATCTAGATCTGCGTTTTCTACATTTGTGAGAGCTATGGCTATCGTATTTGTCTCCGGGTGTTTTATAGTGAGATGATCTGTGACTCCCTCTTTCTTCAGAGCCATCTCTTCTGTCTCGATATGAGCTTCTTGTTGAATCTCTTCTAGAATTTCGTCCATCTAAATAATCATCTTTATGCCCATAATCACGATGACTAGATGATCTATGACTGCTTTCATGCCTCTGTTTATCTTCATTTCGTTGAGAATTTCTAAATGTTTCTAGTGGAAGTAAATCTTTGTCTGCCATGAAAAATTCTTTCCCAGGGTTTTTAAAACAATGCAAAAAATTGCATTCGATACCTTTTGGACATTTGTTACGAGCAAATAAACCTAAATGAAAAAATATTAAATATTTAAAAATAATAACAGTAATAACCAATTGGTATCACAGAGAGAACAATAAAGAAGCCATACATGAAGCAAAATATATTATACATAAAGTTGAAGTTATTTTACGTATAAATAAACAAAAAATAAATATAAATTTTTTTTGCATAAACTGTAAAAATATATATCAGTATTTTGGGGTTAAAGAAGTCCAGTGCAACTGTTGTGTACATCATGGCATGCTCAAAAGATTGAAAAGAAATTCAAAAAAAATTCAAATTGTCCAAAAAGAATTTTGAAAAGCTATGTTATTATTAAAATGAAGTTAAAAAAAAAACATAAAAACATTAACAAATTCAGGAAGACGTTGAATTTTTAAAAATTTAAATATGTGTATGATTACAAATGTGTAGTATATGTAATGTACTGAACAAAATACTGGACTCTTTCCAAAATAAATTAGTAGCATAAAATTGGTTTTTTTTTTTTTTTTTTTTTTTTTTTAATACTATAACATAAAAACTAGCATACCACATATGGCAGATCTCCATTTGACCACATGAGTAAACTCACAGGTAAGTTGTTTTCCAGCATAAAATCGTCCATTAAAACCTTTATATGCTTCAACAGCTTCTTTTTCACTAAGATATTAAGTAAAAAAGGCATTTGAAACAAAAAAGAAAATCACAGAGCAAAATTGACCACAAAAAAACAAATGCATAAAAGTTCAATGCAAGGATTTAAAAAACTTTGCACACCAGCAAACATTGTAACAGTCAATTTTTGTCAGTGTTACTTATTTGAGCCCATTTTGTTTTAAATAATTTTGCATTAATCAGATGAAAGACTAAAAATCTTAAAGTAAAACATAGTGAACTTTTTTGAAGTAGAAAAGAAAAGTGTTGCATATACAGGGTGAGTTTGATCGAATCTGCCATACGAAAAGGGGTGATAGAAGAGCCCAAGTGGAGTATAGAACCACCCATTAGCGGTGTCAATTCTTAACCGTAACCAAATAATATTATATTTAAGAAAAATTCGCAAAAAAACAAAATTTTGAGAAAAAGACCGATTTCTGAACTTCCTGTCAGACCTACATACAAAATAAGTACATATTTGGAAAGAACAGAAAAAATCCTTTAAAATGACATTTTTTTCATCAAGATAGTCGCATTTCACAGTAAGTTACAAGCTTTCAAACACTGGAAACACTCAAAAATGAAATTTCATCAAACTTTTCAGTCAAAAATTTCAGAAACAACCGTATGAGCTACAACCGGTCAAATGCACCAAAAACTTTCCCATTTCACTAGCTTTCAGATGATACAACAGAAAATCATATTGGGCTTCAAGTTCAGCAGATATTCTGGCTTTTGTTTGAAACAGTATGAAAATCGCCCTTTGTCAGAATATGGAAACCAGCAAAAAGTCAGACTTTTATGTTCTAAATTTTCTATTTCATGTAAGTGTACTGGTTTATTTATTCAAGAAAAGGAAAATTTTATTTCTAAATATTAAATTGTAACACTTTATTAAATTAATAATCACGAGAGAAGATAACAACACATAGAAACAAAGGCAGCATTACTTTAACGTGCTTTTCACAAAAAAAAAAAATCAAAATTAAATGAGTTACACTAACATCTATAAGTGCATTTACATGTAAGCAATCCTCAAAATTTCCCAGAGCTACTGGAACTATCATCCCCCACACCGGATAAATGCCCTTGGCCTTTTAAGAGCGAGAACTACCGTCGCTCTCTATGAAATTTCATTTCATTGAGTCCATTCATCCTGTCATTTGGGTCCTATTCCTTGGCCACCTAGATCACCAGACCTGACGCCAGTGAACTTCTTTGTTTGGGGATTCTTGAAACAAGCAGTTTACTGCTCAGATGCAACCAGTTTGCAGGACTTGCGCATTTGGCTTGATGGAGCAGTAGCAAAAATGAGAAATGAAATTTCATTGAGAGCGACGGTAGTTTTTGCTCTTAAAAGGCCAAGGGCATCTATCCGGTGTGGGGGATGATAATTTCAGTAGCTCTGGGAAATTTTGAGGATTGTTTACATGTAAATGTACTCATAGATGTTAGTGTAACTCATTTAATTTTGATTTTTTTTTTTGTGAAAAGCGCGTTAAAGTAATGCTGCCTTTGTTTCTACGTGTTGTTATCTTCTCTCGTGATTATCTCTACTAATAATAAAGCTGAAGGTGGTTCTGTCTGTCCTTCTTTCTTTCTTTCTGTCTGTCTGTCACGCGCGTAGCGCCAAAACCGTTCGGTCGATTTTCATGCCACTTGGCACAAAATTAGTTTGTAGCATGTAGTTTTGCACCTCGAAGCGATTTTTCGAATATTCCATTTCGTTCTTTTTCTATTCGAATTCTTAGAGGAAATTCGATAAAATAGGGAAGAAATATTCCATACACATTTTCAAGTCTTATGTCATTCGAAAGTTTAAAATTTTCTGCACAAAATGACGTTTTTTCGAAGTTTCTACGATCATCAGGAGAGCTGTAACAATTGTTTTTAGAATCCCGAAATTCAAGGCTTACCTTCAGTAAAGCAAGCCAAACGATTCTAAAATGGCTTTGCTCGCGAATAAAATTTGTTTGAAAATAGAGATGAAATGAATTATTTTATCAACGGAAATCAACTTTTCATGTTGTTACCATGGTTACGTTTTTATTTCGTTCTTTTTCCCTTAATAATTTTAAAAATGTATTTGTTTTTGTAACAATCCAAACTCCAAGCCTTATTAAAATTAGTCAAATAAAATATTAAAAACCGTGATAAGATGGCACCTGTCAATCAAATGAGAAATCGAGTCCTTTCCTTAAAATACAGGATACCATTCTAAATTTATCGTCTGCAAAACATATTTTACTTCATTATTAATTTATTTCAATATAAATTGCAGCAAATGGCTTGAGTGAACGAATTTAGCTTTTAATTTATCGTTTGCTGGTTGATCTTTGTCGATGTTTATTGTTTTTATTATCATTGTGAAGAATAATGCACGAAATTTCTATGACTAATACTTAAAATTTTTAGGATCAGTTGAGTTTAAAAGAAAAAATTGCTCCAAATATACTTTTGCAATGTGATTATTTATTGTTGGACTGTAATTTGCAGCAATAATTGCATTTAATAAATAATGAAAGACAATATTAAAAATTATTTTTTTGGCGACTTTTTTACAATTTGGCATTCAATTCTATTTCAGTATATTTACTTCTATCTTATTGCGATATTGCAACGTTCTTTCTAAAGTATGTCATTTCGGAAAATGTATTATTTTGTTTTTGAAGTTAGGAAAGAAAACTTTCTTCTTCTTTTAAACTTTGGTAAGATTTCTGTTGGTTTCTGTGAGCAACAAAATTTTTCTTATTTTTTCTTTTGGCTTATTTTTGTGCACCTATCTTTGGGGTTGCATTCGAATGTCCCCAAGGGGGTGATTTACCCCTTTTATGGGGTAATCAGGGCTTTCAATGCAGACCAAAGTGATATGAATTGGCGCGACCACTTGGCGATATCTCGCCAAGCTTTTGGTCACCAAGTGTTTGACGCCAATTTGGCGACATATCGCCAAGTTGGCAATAAATTTAGCGAAAAAAAAATTTTTTTTGGGTTCAATTTGGCGCTATTGGCGATATTTTGCGAAAAATCTACTGAATGATGTTAAAATCGGCGATATTTAGGAGATTAATCATTGTAAAACATTTTTTTGCATTGTTTCGTGGCAAACTAGGGATGCAAATGTTTGAATTGTTATCTTACTCACTTCAAGCACTATTTTAGCACTTAAGGCATCTACTAAGAAATTTACACGTAAAAGGAAGTAGTGTAGGGTCCATACCAAATTTTTATATCATACTTTGAAGGAATTATCGTTGAATTATAACTAAAATAGAGTATTTTTTTCTGCTATATCATTTTTTTACAAATGAACTTTTAATTTTATACCACGGGCAAAGCCGTGCGGGTACCGCTAGTTAATTTAATAAAGTGTTACAATTTAATATTTAGAAATAAAATTTTCCTTTTCTTGAATAAATAAACCAGTACACTTACATGAAATAGAAAATTTAGAACATAAAAGTCTGACTTTTTGCTGGTTTCCATATTCTGACAAAGGGCGATTTTCATACTGTTTCAAACAAAAGTCAGAATATCTGCTGAACTTGAAGACGAATATGATTTTCTGTTGTATCATCTGAAAGCTAGTGAAATGGGAAAGTTTTTGGTGCATTTGACCGGTTGTAGCTCATACGGTTGTTTCTGAAATTTTTGACTGAAAAGTTTGATGAAATTTCATTTTTGAGTGTTTCCAGTGTTTGAAAGCTTGTAACTCACTGTGAAGTGCGACTATCTTGATGAAAATATTGTCATTTTAAAGGATTTTTTCTGCTCTTTCCAAATATGTACTTATTTTGTATGTAGGTCTGACAGGAAGTTCAGAAATTGGTCTTTTTCGGAAAATTTTGTTTTTTGCGAATTTTTCTTAAATATAATATTACTTGGTTATGGTTAAGAATTGACACCGTTAATGGGTGGTTCTATACTCCACTTGGGCTCTTCTATCACCCCTTTTCGTATGGCAGATTCGATCAAACTCACCCTGTATATGTACCTATAGTGTTACATTTGGGAGGGGAGATGAGAATGGCATATCTCAAAATATTTGGTTTTGAATAGAAAAAACAATGCAAATGTAACTCAAATTGGCTTTGAATCATCTTTTTATTCACAGGAAATGTCTGCTAGTAGTATTAAAACTGAAAAAAGGATTCAAAACTGACCTGTTTTTTTTTTTTTTTTGGCATCAAAAAGTAAAATATATTACTCCATAAAAAGATGAAAATAATAGCTAATAATGAATGAGTAACTTTTTATTTAAAGCTAATGAGCCCATTAATCATTAGACATAATCAATGCACTAAAATCAGTTAATACTGGTTGTTTCATATAATGTTTGACCAGTTATACAATTTTACAATCTTCAAAATAAATTGATATTTATTTTACTTACTGTGGTATTAATCATCCCACACTTTCTTTGATTTTATTTATATTGCAATGCAAATCGCAAAACGATTCCGAATTATTCACTTTCCTTGTAATTTTTAAAAAAGAAATGCTTGGCTGGGCTAAAAATAGCTTTTCTGTTCACGCTAATTTGTTCCACTTTATACTGAATTCTAACTGCCACTGTTCTGATCTTATATGTGCAAGGCATAATGGTTTTTCTTTTATTCCTTTTCAACTGTCTTTTTTTTTTAGCTTGGTAGATTTCAAGAGATGTTTCAGTTGAGCTTGAGTTTTTGATGTGTGTGGACGCATCAAGTGTTCTTAACACTTGGTGCAAAAATGTTTCTCAACATGTGTGCAAATAAACCAAGTATTATTTCAACGTTTCTTAAATCTTTTGTGTTTTTTACCTGATTATATGGATTACTATTTTGATGGCTGCACTGGAAAAATGTGAGTACAAATTTTGTAATATTTCTACACACACACTATCACCAACACACCACACTTACTTACTAACATGATTACACACACACATATATATATTTAAAACAATTTTGTAATAAATAAGTGTTAATTGAAAAATTACATGCACAGAATGATACACCAAGAATACTTATATACAAATACAAATGTGACGACCAGCAGCAGGCTCTGGGCCCAACTGGGCTGGTCCTAGTCAAATTAAAGACCCCAATGAAGATCAATGGCCCTCTTAAAGCTATCTACTCCATTGCTCCTTACTGCCTCTACTGGTAAACTGTTCCAAGTTCCCACTACCCTGCTAAAAAAGTAATTTTTTCGAATTTCCAGATTAGCCTGAGATTTGAACAGCTTAAAACAATGACCCCTTGTCCTCCTTTCCGTGCAAAAATCTAACCCTGCAACATCATTCATTTTAATAAATTTAAATAACTAAATCATGTCCCCTCTGGTTCTTCTTCGCTCGAGACTATACATATTAAGCATTCTGAGTCTGGAATCATAGTCTAAATTAGAAAATCTGTTTACTAACCTTGTAGCCCTTCTTTGTACCCTTTCCAATAAATTAATATTAAAGAAACTAACCTAGGATATTGTACATAGACATTTCCACGCAGATGAGGCTCATGATTATTGCAAACTTTAAACTGAAGAACTTTCCCATATCTCTTAAACTCAGGCAGTACATCATCATAAAAGTTTAAGAAATCCTGATATCTTTCTTTATCTTCATACTCCAAAGCTGCATCAGTATCGTAATCATCTCTGCTGTTTTGACCAATGCTAAGATGAGTGTACATCCCTCGAATTAAAATAGTAGAACTTATAATGGGATAAGAATGTCCTCGAGAACACCTGCAAATATTAGTAATTATTAGCTCACTTTTGAAGTAATCAAAATCAGTGTAAGAAATAACAGTAGATTTGGGTGTCATAACCTTGTATAAGTTTTTAGATATCAAAACAATCTAGGTACCAGTTTCAGTTAATGAAGCATATACGCATCAAAATAATCAAAATAATATTATTAATAATTAATAATAATTAAATAGCTTTATTAAAAAACATAAAAAAAATAGTAGTTTTTTTTTTTTTTTTTTTCACTTGATATTTGCCAGGGCAAAATTTTGAAAAATATACGGAAGAAACATATTTTCAAAGATAAAATTGATTGTATTTCAAAATTAGTTAAACAGATTTATTCTTATTCTGAATCACAGGTTTCAATCATGAGTTGTGTCTCGCAAATTGCATAATCAATCTCTTGCATGTTCCTTAGTATACCATAAAAGATAGTGTTAGAAAACTATATTTACAACAATGAGATTCTGGCTTAGATTTTTAAATTCAATAGTTTCCAAAAAAAAAAAATCAGACATGAAATTCTTATAATTGAAACCAAACTGCAGCTATGATTTAATAGATTCTGTGATTGGATGCTTTCAGGAACAAGAACACATATTTCAGATGATCCTAAAGCTGCGTGACAGGAAATATTTTATGTTCACTATTTTCTGTCTAACCTAGAGACCCAACCATCCACAACAAGTTCATGGGAAAGCATCTTATTGCTTAATTAAATGTAAAATTGAAATCAAGCTTTAAAACACCAGTGAAATTTGGCCCATTGTCTTCTTTCTGTAGGCAGCAGGGATTTAGCATCAATAAGAATCAGTGAAGAAAAAAATAAAGAGCAATAAAAAAAGTTCCAAAAACAATTCTTTAAGTAATTTATTCAATGCAACCAATAAATAGCTTATAAACTGAAAATGTAGAGGAATAAATCATATAACCTATCTCCAAACCGGCATGCACCAGTCTTCATGAAAAACTGACATTTCTCTTTCTCTTTACCACTATTATTGTAATTTTCAGGAGCAATTGGATTATGCCAAGGCTCATCTTCCTATAGAGCATAGCAAAATAAATTAACAAATTAACAGAAATAAGCGATACTCATTTCATGTTAAAAATTAAATGTTGCAATAAAAGAGAAATAACACATACAAGTAAATGTTTCTTCAAAAGTAAAACAAAAGAAAAAGGCTGTTGCTCCGTAATAATTTCTTTCATTCTACAAACTTATGAACTGTATTGCCCACATTTATTTTTTTACAATATTAATGGAAACCAGTAGTCATGTACTACCATATGTGTCTACTTTTCACATCTTTAACCAGCTGTAAACCATACTATGCCAAATCAGCCGGATTGCCTCAAAATTCGAGGTTTACTAGGTTTTCAATAACTCTTGCATGTTCCTTCCAACATACCATAAAAGATACAGTGTTAGAAAACTATGTTTAATTTAACAGGCAAAATATATGTTTAACTTTAAAAATAATGAAAGCTCTATATATTACATTATTAATATTAATAACCGGTTCAAACTTTGTTAAAACATAAATTAGAAATACTATTTTTATTACATCATCAATTAGATTTTGACTTATTTCAGAACAACATTAATAAAAATAAAGCAAACAATTGTAATTGTAAAAATAAAATATTTTACAACTACGCAAGAAGCTTAATATAATTATTATTCAATAAAAAAGCTAACCTCTCTAAAGGGAATTTAAAATCATTTCTATTGAAAGAATGAAATAGTTATTAAAAATAAAAATTATTATAACAGAGCTATATTTGTCACTCTCAAAGCGTAATAAGATAAAAAGTCACTTTTATGTTAAAAATGTTTAAGAAATCATTAATTTATTAAATAAAAACAGCAAATTTTGAATCATCATTTAGCCAGTAAGATATTTTGATTTTTGAGCAAAGTACAGTGAAAGCTACTTATTATATATAAGGATGTTTGAAGTAAAATACTTTGATATTACTATTTGAGCCAATAATGCTAGCTATGTTAAATATTTTCAGAGCATTAATACCTTTTTTCTAATTATCAAAAGAAAACAACATTGCTATAAAATTTAGGACATACCTGAGATAACTTTGTAAGAGCTTCTTGAAGAGCTTCCTAGATATAGATGAATTCGCATTATGTTATTCAACTGAAAAATTCTGAGCACAGTTAAGAAACACATAAAAGTAGATGAGCAGGAAAGATTAATAAATAAATAGATAGACTTTTTGCAACAAATTTAGCCCATTGAATATTATGTAATTACATCTGAGTGGTTTTAAAAATTAGTTAAGTGCCAAAAGTAACTGCTTTGAAATATAAGTGTTTAAAAATGTTTGCTTCAATTGAAATATTAGTTAGAAATAAAAAATATTCCGTTTATCATTTAAAAATCAATGGAAAATGAAAAAAATGAGCATGAATTGATTCTCATGCTAAAAAATCTTCATATTTGTCACTTCAATTTAAAATCCTGAAATGAATTGGAGTTAAAAGGAACTAATCCATACAAAATGAATTTATAGAATTCATCATTTAATATTATGAATTCATTGCTGAAAACATTATTCATATTTAACCCCCCCAATTCCCCATAAATAAACCAATGCAAAGGACATGAAATGTTAATACATTGGTTGCAGTTACCAAATGCTAAGTTGCGAAGTTCTTAATAGTTTTTTTTTTTTTTTACAATATGATAAATTAACTTAAATTTTCTTAAAAAGTCTAACAAAATATCAATTGAATGCAATACATGAATGTAATTAACACTGAAAAGATACATCTTGATGAACATCCTTTTTAAGCTAATGACAGGCAACAGCAAAATCTTTGGTACAGTTTGTATGTTAAGGATATATTCAAAAAACATTGGCGAAAATCAAGTATAGAATATAACATTTAAATGTGTGAAATTATGCAAATTATCTAAAAACAACAAAGATGCAACAACATGCAATACCATGAACTGCAACAGAATGCAAAAACTATATTATTTTTTTTATAATTATTTTACTGAAAAAATGTTTTAAAAAATATTTTAGAGAAAAACAAGTTAAGATAATAAATTACTAAATTTTTGTTTCAATATATTGAAGACATCATACTACAAAATCATCATCAAAATCATTAAACAATAAATAAATAGATAAAAATTTTCAAAGAAAATTAAATAAATTAATTATAAAAACTGACATAAATATCGACTTATGATATGTACACCAGAATACACATATATAATAATTAACATATAAACATATAGCTAAAAATAACTATAAACATATAGCTAAAAATAACTATAAACATATAGCTAAAAATAACTATAAACATATAGCTAAAAATAACTATAAACATATAGCTAAAAATAACTGCAAACTTGTTACAATTAAAGCATTAGAAAACTTATATTATTTTTACAAAAAATGTAACGTCGTAAGTTTTTCTTCTGCCAAAATTCTATGGAGCCTTTAATTATATGAGGAAACAACAAACTATGAATTAGTTTTAAGTTATTGACAAATGATACAAAAGAACATAGGAAAAAAGAAAGAAATTGGATGTTAGATTGCTCTCACTTGCTTGATTGCTTAAAATTCCTCATTCAGAATTATTTAAATATTCTTCACTAACGGATGTTCTCATGGTACAGAATTTACTTTCTATACCAAATATCAAGTAACCCAGACAGGAGGTGGGGAGAACTATTTATGAAATTAGTGGCAATTCAACAGAGCAGTAAAAAATAACTGCTGAGAGGACTGAATTGTCATCGTTTTATTGCATCATGCTGGGGAATAGAAAAAGGTTTTTACTCCTAACATTTCTCTTTATTCATTTAGAAAAACATCTCCCAAATTTTACGATACATCATAGGCAAGTTCTGGATTACTATAGTTTAAAAAAAATATGCAATATGCATGTTACATTTTTAAAAATCTATAGGCGAAACATGTAGTATATGCCTAGGTGCTCAAAAAGGAGGTAAATTAAGTAAATGCATATAAGTTTTAAATTCAGTTTGATACCTAATATTTATTACTAAATGTGCATTATAAACTATGTGCATTATCTTTAGAAGAAAACAAAAGTTGATGCAAAAAGATATATACTATATATATTTCAAGAAAGGCTAAAATTTTTAGACCTGTTAAAAACTAATTTAAAACTTTTTTAAATTTGAGTAACAATTCTTGAAATGAGCATATTTCTACACAGCACTAGAATTCTCTTATTTTTGGATTTGATTGATAGTTTAAACATTATTAATTCATTTTAGATTCTAAAAATCTTAAAAATTACATACAAGCTGTTTAAATATAATATTAACTTTTATGAATGACTTGAACTTAAATGCAACTACTGATACTACATTACTACACAACATAAAATGTAATAAGAGTAGAAAATAATGGTTAAATGATTCCTACAAGATAGAATCACATTGTAAATAAATTAGGAGAGTTTTACATTAGTGAATACAATTGGATTTCAAAATTCATAAAATTAAGATTAAAGAATTTAAAAAAAAAAAACAGATGAAATGCATAAATTTAAAGCTAATTCTGCAAGTGTTGACAAGCATGAGTCCATATTTTTTTATTCACAGAAAAAAAGTCCCATCTTTGGAAATTCATTGCTAAAATCATAAAATCACCCCCCCCCCCCAAAAAAAAATATCCCTCAATCTAAATCAATAAATTGGAAAGGTTCTGCACTCTTGCTATCTCCTAATACGACTATTTTTTAAAAAATTCATAATACTAAATGTAACTCATTTATAGCACTGTTAAACACTCATTAAGATTCTCAGAACTAATTTATAAATGTATGCATAAATAAACTCGTAATGGATATATTTTGTGATTGTTAACCTCCTTTTGTGTTTTAATCTTTTCTTTCTGTTCAACTTCTTGAGCTTCTACAAACTGTTGTTTTTCAAATTCAGCCAAAATTCTTTTCTGCAAGAAACATTATTTTAATATTAAATTCAGTAAAGTAAATTAGGAGAAGTAGAGCCGAGAAATCACGGTAAAAGAAATAAATAAGTTACAAAATATTAAAAAAAAAAAAATTATATATCATAGGCATAATGCAATTATATTAATTTATAATCAGTAAGATAAATGTTTTTCTCGTAATCCAATTCGTTGTACTTGAAAAGAACAGGGAAAATGGGCGAAAAGTCAACTATAAATTTTATTAAAATAAGGTATAAAATTAATCAGTTTAAGGAACGACATGTTGAAAGAGCAAGCAAACTTAGAAATAAGTGAAAAAGTTATAGGATTGAGGCATCAAACAAGGCTTGCAATTTTTAGCATAACTTGTCATTGATCTTGGTATGCTTCCAAACATAAGTTTTTTCCACAGAAATTGCAGTGGTAGAAGATTGGGGAAGGGGATGTAGAGGGAGTGGAGGGAGCATAGGAGAAGCAAGGAAAAGATGACTAAAAATGTTGGAAATATAGGAAAGGCAGGATTTTTTTTTTCAGACATAGGAAAATGTAGGAATATGTGAGTGCTGCAAGGACTACAACTAAAATAATAGCATTAATAATACAATTTCAATGCCAAAATAAAATTCCACAAAACTTTTAGACTATATGATACACAAGATGCCTACACACTTAATGTTATTGACAGAAAAAAAATGTACAAACTTAGTTTATATACATACTCTTTCCTCTTCTTTTCGAATTTTTTCTAATTCTAATCTTTCTTGTTTTTTCTTAAATTCCGTTTGAGCTTGTTCTTCTCTAAGAAGCCACAATCTATTTTGTCTAGCCCTTTTAAGAAAATAGTAGAATGTGGAAACTTTTAGATAACATATAATATTCAAAATACAGGGCTACCACTGAACTATAATACTAAAAAACATTGCTTTAGTAGCTTTAAATGTAAAAAATATTTCACATATACAAAAAAAATAGTTTCTAAAATAGTCTTTCAAACCTTTTTAAAAATAATGCGTCAGACTTTTTCACTTCAAGTTTACATGTTAATAAAGCGAACAAGACTATAGTTGGGACAAACCTAACCTGGCAGCGTCGTTATGCTGTGATGAGGATCTGCATAGCCTTCACATCTTCACAATGCTGAAAGGTTAGGTTTGTCCTATAGTAGTAGAAAATGTTTGAATTGATTTAAGTGAAACTTTCTCTTTTTCTAAAAGAAATATGGAGCAAAATAATGGAAATTCTGGAAAATATAAGAACAAGTTCAAAATATTACAAATTTTATGACAGCTTTAAAAAAAAAAGCATTAGAAATTTGAGAAAAACTAAGGCAACTCTGACCTCTGTATTTAACACAATTAAACTTAATGTAACAGAAAGCATCAAAGTAAAAAATAACAATTTTTAGGTTTTGATAGAAATAGTTAAGCATGTTTGAGGGACATGTAGCAGAAATTAGTTTACAGATTGCTACACATTTTTTAATTTTAACTTTTAGTGAATATTTGAAGTGGGGCATCAAGAATAGTGAATACGCATCAAACTTTTGACTCAGTTTAAGGATAGTTTGTTATTTTAGAGCTCAGCTGGTCAGCTGCATAATTAAAGAGCATTCTCAAACTGAATATGTGTTTTTTTTTTTTTTTTCGAAATTTTATTAGGACAAACATATATTTACACCATTAAAGATACTGAATATTAGAAAAATGAAAAGAGCAAATAAAACCTTTCTCTCTCCTGAAATTGCTCATACAATTCTTCATTTCTAAGTTGTTCTTCTTCTCTAGCTTTAAAATTAGGAGAATTTTCTCGTTTCTGTTGCTCTGAGGGGAAAATAAGAAGAAATTAAGTTGTTATACATTGGATTTAAGGTGCAAAAATAGTAATTAGGTGTCAAAGAGCTAAAATATTGCTTTACAGCATGAAATTTTTAACCGTTCAAAAATTCTTACTTTAGGCTTCTAAAAGAGTTGAATTCAAACATACATAAATTAATATTTTTCCTTGAAGACAAGAAAAAAAAGGGATTAAAGAATAACAGGTTAAAGAAGTACATTGAAAAATAAAAAAACTTGAAGTTAATAAATACAAATACAATGATTTTTATTATTAATAAGAAATTAGTTTAAAACCAGTTTAAATTAATAAATTCAGCAGCAAATTGTGATTTAATAAAAAATCATGCCTAAAATTTTTAAAGATTGAAGGTAATATCTCAATTTTCATAAATATGCTCACTCAGTCAAAAAAGAATTAGGTCATAATTACGTACATCTAAACCGTGGTGATGATGAATTAACCCAGGGCAGAGGTGGGAACCTTTCGCCTGTCAGGGGATGAGGGCTGCTTTGAAATTATGCAGTAACAAACAATGCTGCATAAATTGATAACCGCATAAAATTACCTTGTATGTAATTACTATAGTTTTGGTACAGTTTTAACAACTTATTTCACCACACACAAATAATAGAAAGAAGAATTAAGAAATGAATTTATTACTTAACACAAGTTACAATAAAAAATATTTTTGTATTTACACTTGGGAAATAGCTTGTTACAATACTTACTAAGATATTTTTTAAACTACATGTTTAAATACCACTTAAATTGAAATTAAGAAAGTAGAAGTAGGTTTAAATATTTCATTTTAAGAATTTTGATTTTTTTCCCATAATCATATTTTGTGCAAGTTTTTTTTTTTTCTTTTATAGTTAAAAAAAACAAACTAACATCTTATCGCCAGATCTATTTTACAGCTAGTGCGAGGTAGGAGGGTGCGCTTGCCAAAATATGAAAATCTCCCAGTATAATCTAATACTAAAATTGCTGGGCACCTAATATATATTCATAGAATGTTTCATATTATTATCCACTCGTTTTTCAAGCTGACGACTACAAATAGTTCAATACTGACTTTTCTTATTTAGCATGTAATTCGAGTTATTTTATGTGTATGAATTTAAGAAACCGACATATTGGTTTCAACAATGTAATAAAATAGTTTAATGGAAGAGCTTGCTTTTACTACACATAAGAGACTCACAGAGGCTGCATGAAGGCGCAGGAAGGCTGGTTCCCTGTTTCTTACATTAGAGCATAGTGCAAAATGGTTGTAAAATTATAGATCATGTTTACACTTGGTTAAAAATAAAATATATTAAAATAATGTGAGAAGTTTAGTAAAATGAGATAACCAAGAATCAATCAAAAGAGTAATTAGGGCTGTTAACAGATCTTCCACAAAAATCAGAAATTTTGAAATGGACTATCCACAAAAATTCATGACTAAAAAAAATCTCTAGAATATTTCTAGCCTTAATATTTTTTACAAAATTACATGTTAGTTTTCACATAATTCCAAACTTATTTTTCAAAAAATTCAAAAAGCAGAACCCCAGCAAAAAATCTCAGATTGACCCCTGTTAACAACATTTTATCAAACAAATTTTGATAATTACTGCAGCTTTAGGATGAAAAGTTATTTTAAAAATAATTTTCTTGGTTGACTTTTCATTGTAAAGCTTAAACTTGCATTGGAAAAGGGGCTCCTTGAAACTCCAAAACAAGTGTCTGCAGAAATCTAAATTTTTTGTTACAAAACATTCTTATTAGTACTTTAATTTTCACGCACAGAAGATACTCAAATCTTAAACAGCTTAAACTGACTTTTTTAAAAAGCTCTCTCTAGCATTCTAAATTGCCCAGAAGAACTAAAAAGCAAACCTAGAAGTTCTTGTTGCTCTCTCTCTTTTGCTAACTGCTGTCTTTTTTTCTTCCTTCGAAATTTCTTTAACATGGCACGAAATTGCTTGTGGCTGTAACATAAATTATACTTTTAGCTACAAAAAAAAAATTACAAACACAAAGAGCATAAAATCCTGTGAAAAACTGTAATCAACACAAAAAGTAGCAGTTATTCAAATGATGAAATAATATATGTCTGTTTCAATATACAGCTATTTTCCGGCTCCTATAGGATTGGTTATTTTGCAGGCTAAAATAGTATTTTTGCTAGGACAGTGATAAAAACTGAAAGAAAATCTGGTGAAAATGGGCAAAAACTAGGAAAAATGTCTGGATGTCAATAAATATACTAGAAAACAATATAATTTAGTATATGATATTCTGATTCCACTTTCAATGATATTAATTTAAAATTTCATCGATATTAATTTGATAATTGAAATAGTTTTGAATAACTCTTGAAAAAAAATCTTGAATGAACTGGGAAAATTTCTCTATAACTTGTTTTTGTTACGCAATTTTTATAAAACAAAAATGTATTCTGAAAGTAGAAAATCCAATTAAATTGTATTTTTATACTATTACTACTATTTTATAAAAAATTTTTCCTTATTACTTACTTATAGTAGTTTAACCCTCTCGGCACCCTGGACCTCATATGAGGCTCCTACTTTTGAACTCAATTTTGGAAGAAGTAAACACTTAAAATGACTTTTTTTTCACTTAGGAGCCTCATATGTGATCTACATGAATAGGTGGAGTCACTGACGGAAAAAAAATCATTTTAAGTGTTTACTTCTTCCAAAATTGAGTTCAAAAGTAGGAGCCTCATATGAGGTCCAGGGTGCCGAGAGGGTTAATACAAGTTTAACTATTTCTTTCATCTCGTCATCTCAGAGCAACAATAAGGCATCAAGTTGTAGAATAATTAATAAGATACCCAGGCCTATTTTTTCGGAGGGGCAAGTACCGCTGACTGCGAGAGATTAATTGAAGGGCCCAGGGGGGAAAAAGATGAAAGTCACTTTTTTGTCAATTTTGAGATATTAGAGCTATCTAGGGACTATGAAGGATCAATATCATCTGGTAGAACAACAAGGGGGAAAAAAGATGAGAATCAACCGAAATGTGCATGAAAACTCTATTAACTACGAAGGGAGTTACGAGAAATCAAACTTTGTTCTTCGTTTTTCTCGAAATCGCTTTTTGGTCACTTTCATCTCCCCCCCCCCCTCCCCGGCCCTTCAATTTATTTAAGTATAAATATCCGTTGTTTTGGTTACTTTTTGATGTAATTTACATTAAGGATATACCTGGAAAAATTCAAAATGATGAGTCTGAAGATAGCGTATTCTTACCTGTTGCTCTGAGGCAAGGGCAGATCTAAAAATGTTTCAAGGGGAGTGGTGATTTATTTTATTACGTATCCTTTACTACACATCTTGTTTAAAAATGTTGACATCACACGTTTTGGACTTCAATTGCAAAATATATTCCGAGAAGAGCCCTAAATATCCCTTCTGCTAGTGTGAAAGAAAGTCGAAAAAGGAACTTTTTGGAGTTCAATGCTAAAAATTTACTTGTGCTGAATCCCTCAAGGAAGGCATGGCCCCTCTCTTGTTACCATCCCAGGTCTGATGCTATTATATAGTAGCAGATACTAATTACAGTTTGTTTCTCTTAAAGGCAGACATAAGGGGTGAGCCCAGGAGCCCCGGGCCTCTCCCAAAATATAGAAAAAAAAGTTAAGCGTAATTCGGTTGGCCCTTGCTCACAAACAGCTTCCAGGCTTTTATCTATTAAAAAATAATAATAAAAATAAAGAATTAAAAAAATGTGGAATCACGATCTCCTTCCCAACTGGTACGGGATGAGATAGCAGCTGGGTCCTCAACTTTTAGTTTTTTCACCTGTGGGAATTGAAGAAAAAAGATGCTTGGGCTTGGTACCAGATTTATGTCAACATTTCATGGTCAGTATCTGGAGTGGAAACTTTACAGGTCAACACATTCAAATGTGGCTCCAAGGCAAATAGGAATCATGACCCCTTGGCTAAGCCTGGCTATAATAAGCCCCCTCAAAAATGTAAATCTATATACGCCACTGCTTTCTCTATACAGACCACCAATTCTCTTTGCTACATTCCTTGTTACAAGTGTTACTTAATACTTAAAAGTTTTAAACCTAAGCCAGGGATTTATTTTACTATTGTATACTCTCCCCTTTAGTCTACATTTATTTTCACCAGAAAAAACCTTTTACTAAGAGAGTAGGTTTAATGATGTAATGAATATTCTTTGTCCCTCCCCCCCAAAAAAAAATTTTAGTAAAAATTAGTAAAATGTAAGTAACATTCCTTTTAATAAAAGTCAACTATGTTTGCTACTTTAGCAAAAAGTGGAAAAGGGTATTTCTACCGGTTTTTTCCAACTTTGGCAAAGCCATTTCAACCCTAGGTTTTTCATGCCGGCGGAAGAAAATTTTAGCTATTAAATAGAGAAGAAAAGCTAGATCTAGAACAAAAAAAAAACGTCCTTAACTACACCATTCGTCATTGTTGTACTAGCAATGTAAAATTCATTCTTAACATTGATTCTCACAAATCACTAACCTGAGTTTGCACACTTTGGTCACAACAGATGACATCATATATAAATAATTAGACTGGAGTCATTTAATACAATATTTAATGGTTTAATTTGCTTAATTAATTATTTTCTAACTTATCTTCGTAACTACTTCGAAAAAGTTGTTTACTTCTGACATTTTTAACAGTTACAGTTAAAAGCTGTCAAATCATCTAAACAGTCAGAACACTTTTTTTCTTCCATTTTTTTTATCTTTTTATAGTAAATAAGGAATGAAACAATTAATATCATTCCTGCAAAAACAGTTATTTAAAAACAGTCGTTCTATTTTTTTTGTCTCCAAAACATAGTAGCAAATTATTGACTAAAAAATATGGAAAACCTGATTTGGCGACAAAGTGCATTAACAAAAGACGCCAATCCTGATGCCCAGACACAGCCCTAAAATAGATATTACTGTTAAATTGAAAATTCCATCATATAATTGTCATCATTTAGATTCAATTTAGAATGCTCAAAATAAATTTGATCCTTTTTCCCACAATTTATTTTCTAACCTGTTTGAAATTATCTATTTAAAATTTAACATTTTATACAAAGTTACTTTAAAAATTATTTTGGCGATATTAGTAGGCGATAAAAAAATTAATGCAGTACGCCATTTGTTGTCACACACACTAGCACATTTCATTGAGTAAAAGAAAATAATTTTTTCTTTTATTTGCCACATTTTAAATTTGATATCAACCGCTGGAAGGTTGATTATGGTAATAATTGTTTTTCTTTTCATTTCATGTAACGTAAAGACTGTATGCATGATGTAATATTTTAACAACGTCATTTTCAAATACTGTGTTTTATGTTTATATAAAAAAAAAAATTCTCCACACAAATTGAGAATGTCCATTTATGTATTAGTTTATTCAAACAATATTGCAAAAAGAGAAGTGTAAGAAGATTTTTTTGATCAAACTATTAGTCTTGTTCTTCATTTTATGCATTATGCTTCTTTGTTTACACTATAAACTCATGATAATTAAGCTGGTTAGTTTGAAGATAAGTACGAATTAGTCCAAATTAGGCACGGTATTGCTATTCTATACTAAATTTTCAGCATTTGTTTTATTCCATGCGTGTTTTTATCTTTGCGCTTACTAGAAAATGTAGCTTTTAGTATGATTGTTTATTAAAATATGTGTTGAATGCTTAATATGTATAGTCTTGAGCAAAGGAGAACCAGAGGGGACATGATTCAGTTGTTTAAATTTAATCAAAATGAAAGATGTTATAGGGTTAAATTTTTGCACGGAAAGCAGGACAAGGGGTCATTGTTTTAAGCTGTTCAAATCTCAGGCTAACCAGGTAATTCGGAAAAATTACTATTTTAGCAGAGTAGTGGGAACTTAGAATAGTTTACCAGAACAGGCGGGAAGGAGCAATGGAGTAGATAGCTTTAAGAGGGCCATTGATCTTCATTAGTGTCTATAATTTGACTAGGACCAGCCCAGTTGGGCCCCAAGCCTGTTGCTGGTCGTCACATTTGTATTTGTATAAATTGCATGGAATTAAATAAGCAGTAACAATTTTAAAATTGCTTGCATCAACAGACCAAGATATAATTTCTAACTGTCTGTGAATTCGAACAATTTTGTAAAAAAATTTTTGCAAAAAATATTGTACTTCTTATTCTTATATTGTGGCCAACACGAAAAATATAAAGCTGAAGACAAAAAGAACCACAATGCAATCAACATGCTTTTTCAATTCTATTTACAGTGCTTACAGTATTGTTAGTTTGAGGCACCTCAAAATTGGCAACCAACATTTGTCGCTCACCAAAGAAAGTTGTAAGAGTACACATTTTCGCCTGTTCGTCTATATTATCTGGGTCTGCATCAATGTGGGAATATTTTCTAATGAAATATGGGATTTTTGGGTTTCCATGTTTTGCTGATGGTTTTACAAGTCTGTATAACGACTATGGTATGTTTAAAAATGCCTTTTTCTTTATTGAAAGCGATCACTAGAAATGAATCTTTTAATTTGAAACAATTGCATAAGGTTGGGCTCACACAATTGACTATAAATAGTTTTTTAAATGAAACATTGGGGATAAATCAGAAGTAAGTAAAGGCTATGTTAAATTTTAAACTGTTTGTGAACACAAATTATTTCTTAAAGTTTTCCTCAAAAACTGCAGTACTGCAGTTTATATTGCAACCAATAGTAAAATTGTAAAATTATGCATAAGTATGGTATACCAGCATGTTTTTTTCAATTATCCTTACCAATATTATAAAGAGAGAGAGAGAATTTTGTATGTTTATATGTTTTGGGCAATCTCCAGAACCACAAAACCTATTTGAAAAAATCTTACTGTGTATAAAAGGTACATTCTATAATCAAATAATATAGGCTATAGTTCGATAAGATTCAATTAGCACATCTTTTTTTATCCCAGCTCAAGGCAATTTTCACATAAATCGCCAAATATTGGAGTTAAAAATTAGTTGCACATATTAACTTGATATGTTGTTGGAAACGGCAAGCTTTTATTTGTTTGATTCAATTTGTTCTAATTCTCTAAATTTAAAACAGTGCAATTTATTTATGTTTAAAGCTTGCTATTTTCAAGGCTTTGTTCAATTTCAGGTAACTGATTTCTTCATTAAAACTATCAAATAAAAAGAAACTAATTGTTTGACAGTTTTCTTTTTTACACTAGCTATTCGATAGAGTGACATTTTTAACCCCTGATTTATCCCAACCTTCGGTCGGGGATCCATGCTTCTATCTCTATAAGATATCAGTTTCAAGCATTTAAAGTTCAAGAAACTCTTTTCTATTCAAATTATTAACGATATAGTGTATTGCCATGCAGTGGCGTATCCAGGAATTGATTTTGGGGGGTGCACATCGAACATCGACACTGTGATGAGAAAGGAAAAAAATCAAGAAATATGGTGAAACTTTAAAAACGCAGTATTTCTATTTAATTTTTTCTATTGAACGTTGCTCAAAGATTGTTTTTTTTTTTTTTTTTTCACAAAAATGAATATCATGCAAGAACAATAAGGCGCGGGAACATTGCTCATTTTCCTCTTACATTTCCACAATTACAGAATAACAATTAGTTTTGCTTCTTATTGTCGAAAACAGAAAATAATATGACAATATTTCAGTGTCCATAAAGTATTTTTCATTGAAAAAACCAGAAGCATATTTCCATGAAGGTTACATGTTTTTTCAAAATTCGGTGCCACCATTGTTTTTTTTTTTTGTCTTACAAAATCTTGGGGGTGCATTGGTCCCTTGGCACCCCCCCCCCCTGGATACGCCACTGTTGTCATGGCTATGTGTTCAGGGGTCAATCTAAAGAGAAATTAGGTCTGTTAAAGGACCCTTCACAAAATTCAGGCACTCAAAAGAGGACCCTTTACAAAATTCAGTCACTCAAAAAAGGACCCTTCACAAAATTCAGAAATTCAAAAAGGGATTTCTTCACAAAATTCAGTCACTCAAAAATGGACCTTTCACAAAAATCCCACACTCAAAACTGACTCTTTACGGAACGATTGGGAATATTTTTTTCCTGTAACTTTTTTTCACAAATTTAGGAGTTAGTTTTCACAAAATTCCAAAAACAGGACCTTGGTCAAATATCCTGGATTGACCCCTGGTGTTTAAAATTCTTTGTTGTTTTCTTCTTTCTCATTTTAATATCCTAAAAGTATTTTATTGTATAGCGATTCACATGTTGATTAAAACATGAAAAATACAGCCTTTTAGTTCAGTACAATTGCAAAAAATCAAATGAAAGCAGCAGCTAAATGGGCAGAAGTAAAATGTTCAAAATAAGTTGAGGCTTCTAAAGTCTACTATCCTATAATATGTTTTTCTTTTTCATTTGCATTTAAAGTTAATTTTGTTTATGTTATTTTAAAATTAAAAGTTGCATTTCTTTCTTCATCAATCCTTTTAATGTAGCAGTACATAAAAGTACTCTGGGGAAATTCCATTTTTTTTCTGTGATTTAAACATAGAAATGAAATTTAATTAAATGTATAATGTTTGTGTTAATACATTTCTCTGTACTGTGTTAGTTTTTAGGCCTGATTTTAAAGCTTTAAGAAAGAAACCTCAATGTTCTACTCATTGAACTTAGAAACTCATAAAACAAAAAGAATTTCTTTATTTTTGAAAATAGGTGTTGATGGAATTTATATTAAATGCTCTTTATTATTTTTATTATAGTCGCATACAATTTTACTCGCTCAACCTGGTAAACCAGAAACAAGAAGCTATTCTGATTATGACTCAGTAAATGAATGCATGGAAGGTGAGATAATTGTTTTAATTGTTTTTAAAACTTACGTTCTTTTCACAGTTATCCAATGGTTATAGTTAACCGTAAAGAAATGGCAGGTCAACAGGAAGCACAAACCAGGGGTGATTGTGTTCCGGTATTTTACCGGATTTCCGGTATTTTCATGATCGATTCTGGTAATTTCATGGTCGAAAATACCGTAAATAAAATATTTTTAATTTATGCTTTTGTCTTTTCCCACCTTCATTTTTTTTTTTTCGAATTTTCGGTGATTTTCCGATAATTACTAATAATATTCATCAAGCAAAAATGTTAAGATGCCATTCTATTGTTTTTGACAAGAAACTATTCGAATGTATGAAATGTGTCTTGTTTGTTTATGAAAGACAATTTATTATTAAATAAAGAAATTTTATTCGATTAAGCGGGGAAAATTTTTTTACCGTTCCATTTTGACAACTTTAGTGTCAAAATGTAATAATAACAAAGAAATAGTTTAATTAATGTTATTGGTAAAAAGATTTTGAAATAATCGAAGTAAACAACAAAATAGTGTAATATTTGAATATAAATATCATGCGGTCATATGAAAATCATGAAAAAAAAAAACTTACAACTTGTGTTACAAAAAAAATTTTGTTTTTCCTCCTTTCACTTTTATTTTTGAAACAGTAAACAATAGTGGTTTGCTTGCTCAAGGTCTCGTGGAAACACTTTTATTTGACATTTTTCTTAGCAAAAACTGTTGCTAAAACTGACAGATTATTCGATTAAGCGGGGATATTTAACATTGTGTCTATTAGGAAATATTCGATTTCAGACGGTTTTATTTGTATAAGCGGGGTATTCGTTTATCCGTTACCCGATTAAGCAGGAACGACAGTATGTATAATTATAAAATTAGGTATGCTTAAATAATAGAAGCCTTGGTTTTTTGAAAAAAGCACCCCCCCCCCTACACACTTCTCTTCAAAACTTTCAGGTATTTTTTCATGAACTCACAATCACCCCTGGCACAAACGGACCACTTCATTTTGAAATAGGTTGGATCTGCGAGAATGCATAAGCAGTGAAGTCATGCGTTCTCTCTAATCCAACCTATTTTTAAATGAAGTGGTCCGTTTCCGCTTCCAATCGACCCGCCATCTCTTTGCGTTTTAACTATAGTGATATTAAAAATTCATATGAAATGTCTTATAGTTTTATGTAATTTTCATGTGACTAGAAAGTTTTTTCTTAAGTAGCAAACAGAAAATTAAAAAAAAAAAAATCTCCTTTCAAAAAAGTTACTTAAATTACAATTTGGGATTTTGGATAAATATACTTTTTATGGTAGCCCTAAAAAAAGTTAACTAAGCAATACTTGAGTTAATAACTGCAGTCATTTATTTAGTCAAAAGCTAGTGCCTAATTACATTTTTTCACTCATAACCTGTAAAGAAAATCAGCAATTCATCTTATCTCTTCATTTTTATTTGTTTTCACTCCTAACATTTACTTCATACATGCATTTTGTGACTTAATTCATTTTTCTCCAAAATTCTCTATTTTTTTTTTTTTGCTTTTAAAGTTTTAGTTTTTCGTTCATTTTGTGATTACCAACTTTTTTGTTTGTGAATAACTTATGTTTAATATTTGGGTTACTAATTACCAAGAGTCATTCTTAATTTTATTAAAAAAGGTATCTGCAACCCATCACTTTCTTTAGCACTGGTTTACATATTCTGGATTTCCTTAATTTTCTACGAAAGGAAAAAAAAATAAACTTTCTTTTTAATCTTAAATTCCTGAATTTTTATGAGTTTTTTTCTAGTTTTACTAGTTCATATTCTATAGTAAAACACTTTCATTCATCATTTTGCCATGCCTAATCCTAAATTTCAAGTTGGAAGTTGCATGCATTTCGTTTTTTCTCCAGATATTGGCACTTTCCAAACAGGTTGGCAAAATCCTATTCTGATTGTTGTATCTCTTCAGTTCTAAAGGCACACGATATGTATAAATAAATGAATTATATTGCAAAATAAAATGAAAAAATAATCTAGGGTCATTATATTCATAAGCACACACCGTACTTTGAAATGGGCTTATAGTGATGGTTAGATATCTGCAATTTTTATATTAAATATTTCTGAGTCTAATATCAGGGGTTTGGCCAGAGGAAATTCAGGTCCGTTAACGGACCCTTCACAAAAATACGATCAAACAAAACGGACCCTTCACAAAAATACGATCAAGCAAAACGGACCCTTCACAAAATGCTGATCAAACAAACGTACATTTCACACATTATTCATTCAAAAAGTAAATCTGAAATCAAAATAATGCCATAGCATATTTCTGTGTAAAAGCCCATAACTTTTGGGCCTTTTCTGCAACTAAAGAAGGGAATCGCTTATCCGCTAACTTTGCAAAAAAATAAAAATAGTCGGCATTTCCTGCCTGCCCTGCGATGCTCCTGCAAGCAAAAAATCTTTAGTGCAAAATGTAGCAATTTTTGTTGGTTTCTTTTAAAGAAATTAAGGACTTAAAAAAGGTTGTTTTGCTTTAATGGTTCTGCTTGTTTGTTTTATCATATGCAAATCAAAGTGGCTTGCTGGGACGTTGCTGTTATAGATTTCTCTGGAAGTGCAGAGTAAGGATTTTTCTCCCTGCTATGAAAGGAGATAATAATAATAGCAATTATCAGCAGAATGAGCTTAGAACTGCAAACAGATAGCTGGGGTTGGAGAAAAAATGGGATTGCTTCTGGGTAGAGCGATCAGCTATTTAAATTTGAAATTATTTCCATCTGACGTCTTTGGTGCAATGTTTTGACCTTATTTTGGCAGAAAATTATCTGTTTTTTTTTATTGCATTTATTTATTTTTTTTAATGCCTACAAGGGTGGTGTTTTAGTTATATTCAGGAATTGATGTATTTTTGAGGGAAGTTTGGTATTGTTGGTTTTGTTATGTTTCCCTACCGTATTTTTTTTTCCAAATTTTTGGCGAATATGTCGGTGATTATTAATGACATTCATCATATAAACCTGATGAAATATAGCTCTAAAATTTTTGACTTTAACAAATTATTAAAAACCGTTTTTATATTTCTGATGCTTTCATTTTGAAAAAAGCGATCTCTGCATCCGATGTGAAAATCGAATTTTACTTACTTTTCAAGTTAATTACTCTTTAGTAGGAGGCAAATAAATGAAAATCGCTTTATTTTTTGCTCATATCATTATTTTAAATTTTTTAAAGCAAAATGAACTGTTCTTTTATGAGTCTAAATGTTAAACGATCGTTCCATTTTATTTTTGCATTAATTGTGGTAACAGACATTAATAATATGTTTACCATTGACCTTTAAATGCAATTGTAAAAAAAAAAAATTCACCAAAAAAATTATTTTATGTTCCATTTTTATGCTTTTGATGTCACTTGAATGATCACTTTGAAAACTGCAATCTCTTTGCATCCGCTACAGGAATCGGACTTTTCGCATTTTTGATGTTTAATACGCTTTTTTAAGAGGAAAATAAATAAAATTTATTTAAATTTTTTTTAATTCAAAAAAAAAATGCAATGTTTTTTTTTTTTTTTTCAAAATTGTTTGATTTTTACAAAATTATTTGATTTTTCACAAATTTATTTAGTTTTTCACAAAAAACGGACCCTGTGAAAAATCCTGGACAGACCCCTGAATATTGATTTTCTTTGGCAAGCCAAAGAAAATCAATACGTTTTCAATTTGATTTGTGCTGATCCAAAACTGAACTAAGCAGATTACAGAAACTTGCAATGCACCACCAAATCTGGGTTATCCATCCAAGGACTGCAGTTTCGTGCTTTTTGGCACTTGAATAGGTAGTAACCTAGCTGGAGGCAGAAATCCTCTTATGGAAGCAAAGAGAGCCAAAAAACTGTTAGCTAATGTAAAATTAGAACACCCCAGTGGGAGACCGCACAGTGCTACAGTACGACTTGTGAATTTAAGGCAGAGCAACGGGTATAAAGCAGAAAGTTACTTTTTGCTTTATACAGAATCTTGTTTCATGTCTTTATCCAAATTCCCTTTATTTCATATCTATGTAATATTTTGAGTAACATTTGATTGTAATATTTTCCATTGTGCATTAATACAGTAAATTATTTCATAGGTGTATGTCACATGTATGAAGAACATTTGAAAAGACAAAATCCTGATTCCCCTTCAATTACATATGACATTCGACAGTTATTTGAATTCATTGATCAGCTGTCTGATTTGTGTTGCTTAGTGTAAGTAACTTGAATATGCTTTATTTTAAAAGCAATTACGACAACGCCATAAAAGCACATACGCGGGAATGCTGCGGACATGTTTCTCGGCGGTAGAAGGAATGCCTTTTTCAATGAAAAAATTGTGAGATTATAGATGCACAGACACCAAAAAAAAAAAAAAAAAAGCCAAAACTGAGAAAAAAAACTTGGCATCCATAAGCTCACATTTTTTGCATTGAAAAAGGCATTCCTTGTATATCCAAGTACCCGTATCTGCAGCATTCCTGCATATTTGCTTTTATAAAGGTTTAACTGCTTTTATTTTTATGCACAAAAGTATCTTAATGTTTTATCTTTATTATTAATATTGTTCTTTAGGTGTTCTGTTTTAATTCTGTGTGACATTTTATTTTCTGTAATAAATTAAATGGTACATAATTAAATATACTTACCTTGGAGCAGAAATTACCAATGCCAGAATTTGACCAAATTTAGTTTATAATAGAAATGTTTCCACTTATTTAAACTTTTTGCTACAACAACTTAACTTATATAATGCGTTGAGCATTAACCCCTAGCATTGAGTTATAGAGATCCTTTTAATTTTTTTCTTCTTTTTAGTAACCAGTATTTTATTTAGTGATAAAAAACCTAATTAACTTTTAATTCAAGTATGTTTAAAATAATTTAAAACTGTGGTCTACACTGTTTAAAACAAATACTGTCAGTTCCAACTTATACAGACATGTGATTTTTCAGTACTTTTACTGAATTCAGTATTTTTTGAAATAGCAAAATACTGAGTGCAGAACAAAAAGAATTGGCATCACAAGTTAAATTTAACATCTACCAATTAATTTCTTGCATCCAATTAAAATAGTTGGCTATATAGAACCAAAAGCCCATGTTTGAACTTGTAGGTGTAGAATAATATGACAACAATTTTGTATTTGCTCACACAGCAACGTAATTTCAGTATTTTTCATTCTATTTGGGTCACAGGTGTGTTATAATATTCAATAATTCGGGTTGTTTTATTAAGCAGGGAAATATTCTGTATCTTAAAACACTGATAACGCTTTTCAAAAACAGTAATAATAAATCATTAGCTATTTGAAAGAAGTAAGAAATGACAGTGATTAAGAGTTTTTGAAATAAGTTCAGTAAGAAGCAAATTGTACAATGAGTAAAAAACCGAAAAACAACGTTTAAAAACACAAATAGATGAAGTTAAAATTGGCAAACATGTTTCAAAAGCATAAAGCTTCCTTCTTCAGTGCCAAGCAAGAAATGGACAGAAACAAAGTGCCTTAGATTTCTTAGAAGCCTTTCATGTGAATAAAAATTTAAGTAATATTTGTAACGAATCTTTTGCAGTTCCACACATCTCGCCAATTTCACTTCATGCTTTTAAATTTTCTGACAACGCAACGCCAAATCAGGGCTCGGCATACGCTGACACCTGATTGGCCTAGCTTTTGCTCCTTTGCTATTTAAACTCTCCCTGGCACTTTGTTTCTTTCCATTTCTTGCTTGGGCACTGAAGAAGGAAGCTTTATGCTTTTGAAACATGTTTGCCAATTTTAACTTCATCTATTTGTGTTTCTAAACGTCGTTTTTCGGTTTTTTACTCATTTTAACACAAAGTGAACTGCTTTTAAATTGTACAATAATGAAGTACATTTTTTATCATAAGTACAGATAAAAATTTTAAAAATGTAACTAACGTCAAACTTAACTTACAAAATCTTTGTTTTGATACGCCTTTCTCTACATTGCATTTGAAAGTCAACAACTGAGCAAAAATATTTACTACAGAAGGCCAGTCTTATTGAATTATTTAGCAGAGTTATTTGATTAAACAGGGATCTTTATTATTGTGTCTCTGGGAAAATATTCAGTTCCGGAAAATTTTATTTGTATCAGTAGGAATTTCTTTATCTGTTAACCAATTAAAGTAGGGGGATAGTATATTATATTTCTAATATTATAGCATAAAACAATATTTTGAATTGTTCAAAACTTTGCTACACTCTGTTGTGAAAGTTAATGAAGCCAAAAAAAAAAATTTACAAACTTAACGACTACCAGGGATGCCCACAGGTGAGAATTATTGCACAAGTAGCGCCATCAAAATTTGTGGGGGAATTTTTTTAAACTAATTTATTTATTTAAATTATTTATTAATTCAAATTATTTGGTTTTTTAATAAAAATTATTCATTAGTTTATTTTTTAATTTAAATTATTTCTTTTATTTCTTAATTATTACTTACTGTAAAATCCTGAAAGTAACCCCCCTCCTTTTCAAAACCAAACAGATACATTTCAGAAGGGGGGGGGGGGTTTCAGTTTTAAACAAGATTTAAGAATAAGTATATTCAGGATTTAAGATAAATTTCTATTAAGAGGAATAGGGGGGGAGTATATTCGATGGGGGGTTACTTTCGGTATTTTACGGTATTTATTTTGTGTGTGCATGTGTGTGCATGGAACGTCTGGAAGGGATAAAAATCGATTTTACTCTGCTCATAATTCGAACTTTTAAAAAATAATAATATTTAAAAAAATAAGTTATAATTTTTAAAAAAAATAAATATTTAAAAAATAAAAAGAGGGGTAAAAATAAAAATAAAAAGCACAAGAGGGTTGTGAAAAGAAAATTTTTTTTTGGGGGGGGGGGGGGATTTGCGTCATTGAGCTTGGGGGGGGGGATGGGCACCCCTGATGACTACTTTTCTCAGCACCGACATTGTTGAAACTTGTTCTTGCTCCATAGTAGATAAAAGTTTTTTTTCATATTCGTCAAGCAGTATCTGGTTACAAACATACATTTTGTGCTGTAACGGTAAGGATTAAAATATCATTAAAGTACTCGAAATATGATAAAGAAAAATTGTTGTTGCATGTTTTGGGAGTTATGAGTTCAAGTAACCCCTCTTCAATCTAATCTCTTTGCACTCCTTGGTTAGTCCTGTTTTCATGCTTTGTATTTTAAACTTGCTGTCCCGGCATGGCTGTGATTGTGCTATAAAGTTTTGGATTTATTTTTGAAAATTTGAAAATGTGCAAAAAGAAATCCTTTTCTGCTACATATAAAAATGCATGGTTTGTATGGAGAATGCAAAAAGAAAAAAAAAACTTCAGCGTTTAGTGGGTGTTTCACCTAATCACAAACTAAATGCTTTGAATTATAATAATGCTGCTGAAATGTGTCTGTTTTTAATGTGCTTTTCTTAACTTCGCTTGTTATGGTTGAATTCATTTATTTGAGAATCTTGGCATTTTAATGGACATTTTGTAACAGCTCTGGCCAAAATATGTTTGAATAAATGCAGAGACAATGTTGCGTATGTTCTCAATTATGTGTTATATGTTTTACAATTAATTTATGATCTTTTTTTTGGGGGGGGGGGGACCGTGGCCAGTTTCTAAAAATTAAGGCTCCTCTGCTACTTCAAAAATATGTTTAATATGTGCTTATTCTGCTAAATAAATTAGATCATCAAAGCCACTAAAAGCTTAAATATATTTTTAAATATTTCACTAAAGAAATAGAACCACAAGAGAGGGGGGGGGGGGAGGACGTTAAAAATTTTTTTTTATTTTTGACCTCTCCAAAATATGCCTGAAATAATGATGGAAGTTTTTGTCAAAACACTAAAAGAAACAAAAACTGCTTTGTGGCATTTACTATTTCCAATCTCCCTCTATGCAATCCATATCCTAGTCAAAACATGTCATACATAATTATCTATGTCCCTCCCCCCCCTTCCCAAAAAAAATGCTACAAAAATCTGAGAACTAAATTAAACATCTATTTCCAATATGGCCAAGCAATCAATAACTCAGCCAAAATATGTCGTCAATTATAAATTGCATTTAAATAATAAATTGCATTTAGAGCAATATTATTTATTCCGGATCTCGCTAAAAAAAAAAAAAAACACGTTTCCCTAAACCTGCAGAGTTTTCAATGAAATTATAGAAATTATTATCTAGATAAGAACTTGACATGACGATGTATTACTAGATTTTTTTTTTTGGTATAGTGAAATAAGTTGACAAAAATATAGGCAAATTATAATTATTTTATACAAGTTGACTTCATATGGTTATCAACTGAAGCAGCCACCTTTGTTCCTGCATAACTTACATGAGGTCTCCAGTGGAAAAAAAAGCTCCCCATGTCTTTTAAATTTCTTGTAATATTAAATTCTATGAAGATCTAAAGCAGTGGTGGCCAACCCGCGGCACGCGTGCCACGATGTGGCACGGCAGACCAGCAACAGTGGCACGCAAAGACTTTTTGAAAAAAATTCAAAATTAAGGAAAAATGCCGATCTCAAAAATATTGATCAAAACTAAAAGCCTTAAATTGATAAATGTCATGATATTGTGACAATTAAGTGTCAGGAGGCTGGCTTAAAAATTGTTTGAACTACAATATTGCAAAGTACTTAGCGTTATACAATGCACCGCCAACTCGGCTATTTCGATCCACGGATAGCTGTTTCGAGCTTATTGTGCTCTCATCAGCATGGAATTCGAAAGTAGTCGAGTTGGAGGCAAAAATTCTCTTATAAAGTAAAGAGAGCCAAAAAAAAAAAACTGGTAGCTAATGTAAAATTAGAATATCAGCGAGCGATCGCGGTCGCTAGCTGGTATTTTAATTTTACATTAGAAACCAGTTTTTTGGGATTGTGTTTTCACAATATCTGGAAGGAAAGCAATGAGGACTTGCTACTTAGAAATGGAGAATAGCGAACGCCTTAACCCTTGCTTAGGGGCGGTTACTCACTGCTTTAAACCTTGAACTCTACCTAAAAAATTTACGAGTTGAACTGTACCAAGTGCGGTCTCTCGCTGGTATTCTAATTTAAAATTAGCTACCAGTTTTTTTGGCTCTCTTTGCTTTATAAGAGAATTTTTGCCTCTAACTCGACTAGTTTCGTATTTCATGCTGATGAGAGCACTATAAGTTCGAAACAGCTGTCCATGAATCGAAATAGCCGAGTAGAAGGTGAATTGCATAATTTAGCTCTTAATATCCGGCGCTTAAGTAATTTTAATTTAAGATTGTACAAAAAAAAAGTTTCCTAAACCAGTAGAGGCCATCAACATTCTTTTATGATGAAACTTCAGTTTCTTTCTCTCTACTTTGGAGAAAAAAGAATAAAACGTTAAAAGTTAATAGGGGAGAGCGGGGCTAAAAGTTCCGTTTTTTGATCAAGCTCAAAATTCGTTTTGAAAACTTTGTTCCAGAATTAATATTCCGAGGTTAAAACTTAGTATTATATGTCCCTTTGATATACAGACTGTTTTTTGAGTTGTATTTTGTAAGGTTTTTTAATAATTAATTTTATAGCAAGTAAAGCCGAAAAGGAACAACTAACCCCGTCTTGGGGCAAGTTGTTCCGTGGTTGGGGCAAATTCTTCCGATATTAACAAGACGATAAATAACGATGCTGATTTCGAATTTAACCACGTTGCGAGATGAATAACTCCTTAAAAACATAATTTGTATTCAAAAAACAATGGTTGATATTAGTATGACTTTATGTACGGCTGTATGACCGTATGTACGTTTGTATGCATGTGCGTATGTAGGTATGTCGCGTAACTCAAAAACTGTATACCGTAGAAGATTCTAGTTTGATACTATGTTGGCTTTGAGGGAGGTCTAGTTGTGTACCTCCCCTTGTGGTTGCATTCGAATGTTCCCGGGGGGGGGGGGCTTACCCCTTCTTTGGGGTAAATCAGTGTTAATTTTAATGTAGACAAAAGTGATATGAATTGGCGCAATCACTTGACGATATATCGCCAAGCTTTGGTCGCAAGTGTTTGACGCCAACTTGGTGACAGCTCGCCAAGTTGGCGACAAATTTGCCGAAGAAAATGATTTCTTGAATTTCGGTTCAATTTTTGCGCTATTGGCGATATTTTGCGAAAAATCCACTGAATGCTGTTAAAATCGGCCATATTTAGAAAATTAGTTTACGCTCAAGAAAAAAAATGGCAACCCATTTTTATTCAACTTTTTTTTTACCATTCATTTTTTTCACGCTAATTAGAACAGACGATTTCTGTAAATCCAATTTGAAATTGATTTTTACTAACTTAAAAACGCCTGTATCTTTTTGCCGGGTGAAGCGGTTAGTAATTTCCAAAGCTGCGCGAGAAAATTTCCTTTAGGACGTATTTTCTTCGATCTTTCTGATGAGACCTTTGCTTTGAGGCTTTTCCTGTTACGACGGGATTTAAAACTTTTTTTGTCGATTGATTTCTTTTTTGCACTAGATGCCGGCAAAATATCGACTTTAATAATGCAATCGGGACTTATAGACACGCGTTGCTTGACAAAAGTTTTATTCTCAAGGTAGACCGTGCAAAGCCGGGCAACGCATCCAGTAAATAGTAAATTATAACACATTAATATGGTAAAATACAGTTAATACAGTGCAACAAATGAAAATTACATATAATAACTAACAGCTTCAACAGCTAATAAGCTAAGATAATTGGTTCAGTCTTCAGTTATAACAGGGAGCTATCTAGAACTTCTAATACGATTCTCCGAAATTATGACTTTTATATCAAAGTATGAAACATATTTCGATAGCTTACATGGTTCGCTTTTCGAAAATTTTATATCTAATATATATCTATCGGATAGACTGAATATTTCTGTATTTATGTTTGATGAAATCTCACTTTCGGTCTTCACAGTAGCATATAATATTTATTTATATGTGTATTAAGTCACTGCATCACTGGTTCAGATGAATAGGGCAAGACGTTTCTTCGGGATAGTTGCTAATTTTTCTGGGGCAAGTTGTTCCGCGGAACAACTTGCCCCCAAAAAAGGGAACAACTAGCCCCAAAAGCACATGTCTTTAAAACATTAAATTATAGGTTAGATAACGAAACATAAATAGTTTCAGCGTAGGATATAAAGGTTCACAATCTATCTTCATGTAAAAAAACCAAAAAGCTAAACATTAACTATTCAATTTAGGGCGAAAGACCAAAAACACCAAAAACAAAAATATTTACTTTCGTAAATCAGTAATGCACGTGCACGGCTTTTGATACACCGGACGCCACTGGGCTGGCTAAAATGGCCGCCATTTGTGCGCTATAACATTCTATTTCACGACGTAATTACAAAATACATGTATCTTTTTTCTTAGCTGAGCTATTTCAAAGGGAACAACTTACCCGCGGAACTTTTAGCCCCGCTCTCCCCTACTGAAAGTATAGACCGAAATTTAATAATTTTCCAATGGTATCTGGAGAAAATTTTACACCAATTTTAAGTATTCATTCAATGTTAGGTTTGATGATTTTCAGGATCATAAAAAAATGCTGATATTTTCAAATTCTTTGTTTATTTCTCTGCAAGACACAATTTGTTACCCTTCTGAAATCCAAATCGGAATTACTGACCTTTTGTATTGGTAATCAAAAAAAGAGCTTACTTCAACAGAAAGTCACCCATGTTGTATAGAAATTTGGAAATTTGTAACAACAAATTTTTTTTTCACATTTACACACTTTAGCCGTCTGATGCTGTTGTGGATTTGGCTAAAAAAAGGCTTCTAAACAAATATTTTTTGTTATGAATGCAGAAAAATTGAAATACCATTAAATATTAATTGATTGCACTTGAAACAGTTAAATTTCTTAGGATTCTCAAGAACTAATCCTAAAATTAAAGACTTGGTGGAAAAGATGCAGACTCATAAACCACATTAAGTGCATACTGTTTAATTTTTTGAATAGAATGTTTGATGTTATTTGTTTCTATTTTAAGTATAAGCCAACTGACAGAATCTATAAAAATGTTTACTAACGATAACTCTTAAGTTCGGACTTGTTTTATCTTTCTTACCATTTAGATTTAACTTACTCAGATTTACGAGAAAAAATGTTTCATTTGAGTAAAAATTACATAATCAGGCAGCATAAAATCTATTTTTAACTTAAAAAAAATCAATTTGTTGGAAAAATACAATGTGGCACGCTGAGTTTTTTCTCTCCAGATAGTGGCACTCTCCCTAAAAAGGTTGGCCACCCCTGATCTAAAGGTTTAAAACATAAGTAATACACATCTTTTCTTACTCTGTGGTTCATCCTTAAAAATTAGGTTTCCTTTTTGAAATTGAGCTTTAAAACAGATCTATTTGCTATCATTTTTTTTTTTAAACTTCGATTTTAATTTCGCATTAAAAAATGTCCTTCTTTGCAGGCCTTGAAAAAAAAAAAAACTCGAGCCAGAACAGCCAAGAATTATATTGACATGTGGCGCCATCTTGTGATAATAAAGCTCAAAACAACACTTTAAGATACTGAACTTAGACTAGTGGTTTCCAACCTTTTTAACACTGTCGTCCTCACACAGTGTTGACTGCCACCTCCCCCACCCTCCCTAAAAAACCCTAAAGCTGGTGCTTGTGAACAACAATATAATTTTACTATAAGTGCCTAATTTTAGTTTGATGTAAAATGCATATAATAAAGCAGTTTCTATCCAATCAAACTCAAATTAATATATGAATAAAAATTCTGTTTTTATATTACTTTCCTTTCTTTTATACAAAAAAACTTTGATTAGTATTTGAAAGGAAATACTAAAATAAGTTCTTTGACATACTGTTCTAAAACAGAAGTACCTTTCTTATGAAATTATTTTCCTTTTTTAAACTAGAATTTGGGGAATTAAAGTGCTGACACTTAAAATTTAAAGACTAAAAAGGACTCGAAAATTTAAAATTTCATTAACTTGGCAATGAGTAATGAAATACTTCTTTAAGATTCAAGTGATGTATGAGGAGAAAGATCTTGAACTTTAATTTGTTTCTTTTTTAACTTGCATTCTTTGTCTGAACTCTGAATAATTGTTTTTGTATACATTTTCAATATCAATATTTCAACTATTATTTCTTTATCTTTCAAATACTTATACCCCCCCCCCCCCCGCCACTATCTCACCTCAAGATTTTATCACCCCCTGGTAGGAAACCATTTACCTTTTGAATCCAGGCTGTTTGTATCGAAATTTTTCTTTCGATCTAGGTGGTACAACAGTTGAACCACAGATTTCTTCTTCTCTGAAGACGGAAAGGTACAACTGTCGTACCAGACGCAGGGGTGATTGTGTTCCGGTATTTTACCGGATTTCCTGTATTTTCATGATCGGTTCTGGTATTTTCATGATCGAAAATACCGGAAATAAAATATTTTTAATAATACTTTTATCTTGCACCTCCATTTTTTTTTTTTTTTTTGCTTTTCCGACTTTTTGATGATTATACCGATAATTATTAATAATATTCATTGAATAGGAATGTAAAGATGCCATTGTAATTGCTTTTTACTTTAAAAAATAAATTATTTTATTTTCATCTTTTTATGATTTTGAGGCCTTCAATTTAAAAAAAATGTAGTCCTTTTGCATCCGATATGAGAATCGAATTTTTCTCATTTTTGATGCTTATTACTCTTAGTTAGGAGACAATTAAATGAAATATATTTTTATTTATATTAAAAAATTTTTAATTTAAAATAAATTCTGCGAAATTCTGTGTCTTTTATGAAAATCAAAATGTCAAAGTTGAAATTTGAAGATCTGATTTAATTTTATTTTGCTTCAAGTATGTGGATAGTAAAAATAATATGGTTATCGTAGAGCTTTTGATTACAAATCTGAAGTAAATTTATTTGAATTCTTTTATATGCCATTTTCATACTTTTTACGCCTCAATTTTGAAAATTGCGATATCTTTGTTCGTCCGCTGTGAGAATGATATATTTCGCATTTTCGATGCTCCTTGCTGCTAAACAGTCACTACTGTTAAGTATGAGAGGGTGAGCGGTTACCCCATTCGCGTACAACTCACTGTTTCTCACAGCCTTGAGAGGGCTAACTGCAACATTACCGGAGGATTTTTCTCGTTCTATGGTTTGGCTGTGCTGCTGAGTTCCTGTAGCCAATCAGGGAGCGGTAGTTTTAGTTTACGTTTTTGAAGATTTATGAGGCGCTGGCCTCTTGCGCTGGTGTTTGCAGTTTAGGCACCAGAGTTGATATATACGTTTGCTGGGGGCTGGGTGTGGCTGCTCAGCCCCCAGAATCCCTTTTTCATTTTACCTGATATGAAAAATGTTTTGCTAAAATAACCGGTAACCGCTCACCCTCTCATACTTAACAGTAGTGTTTGTTTAGCAGCAAGGAGATGCTATAAGGTTATGCCTTGTAGCATTATCCCCCCTCCAAAAGAAAAATAGGATCATCCACATGTTGGAAGTTAAATGCAGGAACACTTCAATTTGACAAAACTCAAAATCATACATGTGATGAAAAAAATATGTTGACAAAGTACACACATTTGATTAACTAAAACACATAAAATAAAAAAAATAGCGAAATTCTAGTGTTTTAATCACCCAGAGATCAAAAAATAATCCCGTAAACACTCAAATCAGTAAGTTGTATCAATCTTGAAATGACAGGCATAAAAAATTAATAAGTTGATAAAGTTTCGTATCATAATATGCTTTTCTCCTTCAAAACACTCAGCCAAAATTCATTCAACAACATCAAAGCATTGGACTTTTTTTTTACATACTTCAAATTATTTCATATAGGTGAATATGGGCATCATACAGTATTTAAATTCCTAAATTAATATATAGCATGCAATAGACAAATAATCACTTTTGATATTTAAACCATATATTTATTTTAACAATTAAGACATACAGTAGAGAACCAATTATCCGGGATGTTCGGGACCACAGCTATCCCGGATAACTGAATTTCCCGGTTTTCTGGATCGCTACGAAGCGATATTTGCCAATTGTTTATAAAACCCAAGTTACTATAATAAATAGTAATGCATCTTAAAATCTGAAGAGAAAACGATCCAGAAGTGCTTATAGATATTACAATATTAAAAATTTCTGAGCTATATGCCACTTATATGGTATTTATAAAGAAACCGTTCATATTCATTTAGGTATTTCAAAAGAAAAACGAAAAAAAAAAAAAAGCTCTTCATTTTTTAGAAATTGCCGAAAATGCGTATTTTAAAAAGGGGCGGACAAATCGACAAAATGTTGCCGGTTTTCTGGTTTCCCGGTATTTTGGTTCCCGGATAAAAGGTTCTGTACTGTACTATGTAAATATTCAAGTTAATTAAAAGAGTTGCAACTAAAATTAAGTAAATAATAAATTGGCCAATATAGATTGAAAAAATGGGTACCCATAGATTAGCACTTACGTACGTATTGCAGATTCCCCAAAAGAGTCCATTTCACTTAGTAGTTTCTAACTAAAAGTTCGTAAAAACAGAGTTCATGTTCCAGCCGAATTTATCAACAGTGAAAGCTCCTTTTAGGCAAAGTGGACACCTCAATTGAAGACTCCATATCAGTGTCTCATCGTATACAGGAACCAATTTCTCACGTACACAGGATTGAATGTACACACGTACACAGGACCTTTTTGAAGACCTCCTGATTTTACAGCAGGAGAACCGTTCTAGACTATTTATATTCGTTATAAAAATAAGGGTTTCCTCTCACATTATTGTATAAGGTGAAAAATTGCTCTGAGGGCTTCAGCAAAATTTTACTTCTTCATGAAAAGAGTAAAAGAAAAAAGGATTCTGGGGGCTGAGCAGCCACACCTAGCCCCCAGCAAACGTATATTCGAACTCTGGTGCCTAAACTGCAAACACCAGCGCAAGAGGCCAGCGCCCCATAAATCTTCAAAATCTTCAAAAACGTAAACTAAAACTACCGCTAAGTCCCTGATTGGCTACAGGAACTCAGCAGCACAGCCAAACCAGAGAAGGAGAAAAATCCTCCGGTAATGTTGCAGTTTGCCCTCTCATGGATGTGAGAAACGATGAGTTGTGTGCAAATTTTGTAACCGCTCACCTTCTCATACTTAACAGTAGTGGCTGTTTAGCAGCAAGGAGATGCTATAAGGTTTTGCCTTGTAGCAAATGTATTTGCATGCAAGTGGGCTTGGTTTTTGCCATTTTTTGGTAAATTTTACACTGTATTAATTTTACACCTTTACCCCCCCCCCCCTTGGAAAAATGCGAAATGACGGCCCTGAGTGAAGTGCAGTTTATATGTTTTTGAAGGGACTGAATGAAAAAAATGTATAATAGGTATATTTTAATATGTATTGGCCTCTGACGGGACAAATTACAAAATCATGTTTATCATTAAAACTTATGAAAGAGAAATGTATAAATGCTGCATCATTGTAAATAAAAGTTTTATAAATTTTGTTTCTAAATATGGAATTTAACTTTAAAAATAAGTTTTTCATCGATAGTTCTATATATATAGTTGATTTAATTAATTGAGTAAAGCCTAAAAGTTCATGTTTAATATTAGAATAAATTTCCAAAATCTATGTTGATTCTTTATTTATTTTTTTAGGTACCAAAAGACAACAAATACTTATGCTCCATACAATAAGGATTGGATTAAAGAGAAAATCTACATTTTATTGCGACGACAAGCTTCCAAAAGCGCTTAGTTGTGTTTTCAACCATCATCATATAATTTTTCATAAACTTGTTAAGTAAAAGAATCATACAACTTTTTTTTGGTGCAGATAGTGCTGTTCATGTAGTAGCATTTCATGAATTTTGACCTTTCTTTTGTGATTCATTTGTGTGCTGTATTTTAATATGACTTGTTCTTCCTTATTGTATATAACGTATATACCCAATAAAGTATGTTATTTAATTAAGCAATTTTTTGTGGATTAGAGTTTTTTTATATCTATTCAAGTTATATTTTATCTGTACAAATAAAGCAAAGAATAGATGGATGTATACAAATCCAGTTTACGTCGAATCTGGACCCAATTTGGCAGGGAGGTACTCGGACACCCAGGAAGGGTCGTAGGGATGCTTTCAAATGCCAAAAAAAGTACTGACCCATTTGAATTTCAATTTAAGGACCCAAAAATGATTTTAAATGTCTCTTTCTGCCCAAAACAATTATCGGATCTTCTCGATTTTAGTCTCATTGGAAAGCTTGAGAAAAATGCCCCTTAGGGGGTTTTCCTTCTGAAGGTTTCAAAAACTCCTAAGCGCTAACTTCACCCCAAAAAAAGATATGAGTATTTTTTAATTTTGAAATATCCATTTTAAATTGGATTTATTAATATCTGCACGATGGCGTGAAATAAATTATTTAAGAGAAAAAAGTGTTGCCATTTTTTTCTTGAACATAACCAAATAAAATTCTTGCTTTTGTTTTAGGCTTTTTTTTCCTGTAGCAGGAGATTTAAAGCTTTTTGGCGATTGATTCATTTTTCGACTGCGTGTGGGGGGATCTAATTGGGATTTTTAGAGACATGCTTCCTTTGACATAACTTTAATTCTCCAGGTAGGTCCCGTGCAAAAGCCAGGTGACGCAGCTAGTTGATAATAAATTTTTTAGCAAGAACATTCAGAAATATACAAACATGTCATTGAAATTACAATGATTCTATTTCATGATGTTACCAAATACAAATGAGCATTGATATTCCCAATACCCTTATTTCTAGGGAATGTTTGCATAAAAATTATCTTAATCATTCTGTAGCTCAAGCTGTAACATTTTATAATGAGGTGACCCAGTAAACGCAAGTCCCCTGAATAAGTTTGGAGTCCTGAATCTCTCAAAAAATACTCCGCTGTCCTGAACTACGTAAATAATCTCGTAAGGTATTTCCTTTTAAATACCTGTCAGTTTGTTTTGAGAAAAAAAGGAGGGGGGCCATAAAAGGTATTTTATTTATTTATTTTAGTTTGAAAATGACTGAATAAAATTACTTTATTGTATGCATTTTACTTCGAATAAAGTTGGGCATTTATTTTTCCAAAGATATTAATAGTTCTGTTAATCACAGCAAGGTAGCGTATTCGAACTCTGGAGTAGGGAATTATAACCAGTGCTAAAGAAGGGGGGCAATAGGTGTGATTCACTTTCCAGAGGGGGGTGATGATTTTAAGAATCAGTAAAATAATAACCAAGAGGAAGCTATTCCTAATGAATTATCTAAAAAAATCTCTTAAACCATGTTTAGTTTTCTAGAGTTGAAAAATTTATAAAATAAAACTTTCCACAAACTATAGGATCTCTGCAATTTTCAAATGGCAGATCTGATGAACTAAACCTTGAAGAGTTTTTTTTTTTTTTTTTTTTTTTTTTTTTTTTTTTTTTTTTATGCTGAACATTTGCATGCATGTCATTCCAGCGAAAATGGTACAAATCAGTCCCGGTACTTAGGAAATTTTTAAAACCAATTTTAATAACTATCACTCATTATAAGTATTTTTTTTTTTTATTGCTTCTCCAGTTAATTTTGAGCAATCAAGTATCAATTGTTTAGGTATAATCCATTTGGAAAGGACACAAAAAAAAAATTCTTTGTCAGAAGAAAGAGAAAATGACGTATTCCGCCTTCAAATTGCTAGAATTTTAAATGTGATTTGAATTTAAACTGAAATGTAGCAAAAAAATAAATTGCATAAAAGATGCTTCTGACATCATTTCTGCAGATTATTATGCAAATAAAAAAAATTCCCTAAAAAACATTTATTTATCCATGTCCCTGGATTTTTTATGTTTTGAATTGTCCACTCTGTTACAAGCCTTTTGGAAATAAAATAAACAATTTTATTCAATCTGATATATTTTTTTAAAAAATACAAGTGGTATAACTGCCATGATTAGCTTACTACATTGAATTATGTAGTCGACAACCAGGGTGAGACTAATTCTTTTCTTGTGATAGTTAATTTGAACTGTTGGATGTCCACTCTATTACAGCTGTATTAATGATGAAAAAAATATACTTTTTCTGAAATTGCAGACAGACCTAAAGCTGTTTATTCTACTTTATGCTCATTCTGTGATTCTAACTTTTCTTTATGATTATAAAGATATTTTTAAAAAGGCTTATTTGTCCACTCTGTTACATGTCCACTCTTTTACACAAAATGATCGAAATATTTTAAATCCTTTTATAAATGAGTCATGTATTAGCCATTTACACTTCATTACATGTATACACAAATAAATGGAAACTCAATAAAAAACTAGCTGTCGTGGCCGTCACGAAACTTTCTTCTATATCTATCTTATGAATTCCGGTTACAAAATAAAATACGTACTCGCCCGAGTAATTGGAGACAGTTACAATTTCCCAATTATCGTAATAACCCTGCAAATTCAGAATCAACGAGCGAAATTGGAAATCATTGCAAAAGCCTTGTTTAGATAAATTGCAAACATTTTATTTGTTAGTAAAAAGAAATTGGCAACAGTTAAAAATTTCAAATCATTGAAAGTTTTCAGCTGTTTTGATAATTAAATAGCGTGAAAGCGATTTTTTAATGAATTAATTTTTCGCATTGTTGACTAAGCGCAAAGATCACCCCATCCTCCCCCTGAGGAGATTGGCGACAAAATTTAATCGATGCTTGCTTCCATATTGAGTTAGTGTTATTCCAAATTTCATTCAAATCGCAGCAATATTTCCCGAGATACAGTAGGTGCAATGACAAAATAAGCACTTTTGATTGCTCCACCCCCCTTGGAGATATTGACAAACAAATTGAATCAGCACCTGTACTCAGTAGGGTCTACCTATGGACCAATTTTCGTTTGATTCCGCCGGTTACTTCCTGAGATATAGCAATCACCCCCGCGCAGAACACGTGCGATTGCTCCACCCCCTTGGAGATATTGACAAACAAATTGAATCAGCACCTGTACTCAGTAGGGTCTACCTATGGACCAATTTTCGTTTGATTCCGCCGGTCACTTCCTGAGATATAGCACTCACTCCCGCGCAGAACACGTGCGATTGCTCCACCCCCCTTGGAGGAATTCGCTAAACAAAGTCAGGTGCACCAGTTCACATGGTGGTACATATGTGCAAAAATTTTTGTTCGATTTCATGCAGTAGTTTTTGCTCTAGCGCGGCCACAAAAACTGGTCACACACATACAGACTCACACACAGACAGACACACACACACACACAGACATTTTCCAAAAATGGTCGAAATGGACTCAGCGCACCTCAAAACGTGCAAATCCGTCAAAATTCGACATTCGAAAATTTTCACGAAACCAATACTTTCTTCTATATATTAGATATAGAAGAAAGTAAAAATGATTAGAGAGTTGGGGAAAATTATTTAAATTGATAAACTTAAGTAAACAGTTTCAGACATAATTTGTACCTAGCAACATTTTTCAAGTGGATCATTTTGGACATTGCTATGTCCGGGTTTTAAATCCATCATTATTTTCCACTGATGAAATTCGTAAAGAATTATTATGAAAAACAGTCTCTCGCATGGGATCAATATCAGGTGGTTTTAAAGCTCTTAAGAAGATTTTTTTTTCACTATCTTATCACTAATTAACAGTTTATTTGTATTTTGACAACACATACTACTCAAACTAAATGATAGACAGCAACCAACTGTTGGATGAGCATCATTTTAACATAACAATGTTTAACAACTGAGGAGCGCATTAAGGAGAACAAATATGCTAGTAGTACCAAATATGAATAATTGCAAAAGCTACTTTTTAATAACATTTTCGTGTACACGGTGAACGGTTTTGTGACTCTCAGTTTTTTATACAAGCTATTTTTTGTTCACTTAATTGAATAAGTAGTTAAAAACTGCTACAATTTTTTTTAATGATGGAAATGGAATATTTAATTTTAGTATTTTGAAGCGTTAGAAGCAAATAATGTTTATTTTGTGTACACAAATGTTGAAAAATAGTATATCCCTCCCCCTCCCCCAAACAAATCCTGATATTTAATTAAAATGATTTTTATGATTGCGCGGGCCTGGAGGTGGGGAGATTAAGCTTCTTAGTAGTTTCAGAAAATTTTATGAGTTCTTCAAAAAATTTACCAGAGTCCAGTAGCACCCCTATCAAAACCCTATATTCATCAGGATGACCCCTCCAAATGGCGGTTTATACTAGGAGTGTGTGTGTGTGTGTTGCACTCATATTGAGAAAAGGAGAGTAAATAAAATAAAATCTGAGAGAAATCTCGAAAACGAAGTGTTTCTGTATCTTTGTTTAGATAATGGTGGAAAGCAATCATTATCTTTTTCTGTTTCAGTTGGGAAAACTTCATTTTTGTTCATGATCCTCTTGTAAAGAATTGAACAATCATTAAAAACGTAATAATTAGTAATTCATATGATCTTACTTTAGAGTGTAGTATGTACATTAGTTGTGACACCAATGTCGACGTTTCGGAAACATCGATGTTTTGAGCGATGTTGTTTTTCGAAAAAAGATTCGTTAAAATAGAGCGATAATTATATTTGATCAGAAATTTATCACGTTGAATAAAGTTTTCTATGATTGCTATCGATATTTCTTAAGCATGGCTAATTTGCATTTTTTTTCTTTGATGTCGATGTCTTATATTTCAGTAAGGAAATTTCATAAAACTATGCAGAAAAATGTATATCGTCAATAACTAGTTACTCATTCGAAAAAGTTTTCTATAACTACACTATTTATGTTTTACTACGGTTATTCTTTAAACGTCATTATTTTGATATAGATGTTTTCTCTTTTTTTTCGATGTCGATGTTCTTATATTTTAGCGAAAAAAAAAAAGGATTGGTAAAAAGTTTTTTACGCCGTAAAAAAATACATTGTTAATCAGTAATTGCAGTGCATGTCTCACAGGAAAGAGCTTTCTGTAATTGTCATCGACATCTTACGATTGATGTTTTTTCGGGAGATGAAGGAAAATCGTAATATATTTGAATGGGTCAGATTTGTACGAAATATATTGAAAAAAAGAGTGATGTTCGAAAACATCGATACATGAAAATATCGATGTTTTTTGGCCAATGTATCAAAACCATCGATGTTTAAATTTCTCACATCGATATATTTTCTTCGATTTCGCACCCTTATTCCATACTAGATCTCATAACTTGTAAATCCTCAAATAAGGATATCGCTTTTGAGCTCTACAGCACTCTGTTAACTGTTATTTTTAGGTCAAGAAATGAAGGCAAGTTTGATATATTTCTATTAAAAATCAGCTTTTAATGTGTGGTGCAAATATAAAAATAAGATAATACTACCTTTTTAACCATCATATCGTGATTATGTAAATTGTAACATCGTGAAAATTCTTTTGCAAACATTTTTATTAACAGGTTAGATATACATCCATAAAAGGAGCATAAATTACAACAAAATAATTCTAACAATACGAGTACTTTAAATGATTACTAATATGGTTTAATTTACAGCTGCATAAATCATCTTAAAACTTTCAATGCATATTTTTACGACTAGTGTTATTTCAGTTACGTCATGAAACTTTCCATTTTACGACTTCGTTAAGCTTGCTTAGAATCTAATTTTTTCTTGTAAACATTGATGCTAATTAGGTACTACTAATAATGAGAGTAAAGTAACTTGTGAAGTGCGTTATTTTTTGCTTTTATATTCTTAATGGCTTCGTAATAAAGGAATAGGAAGCTAGCAAATACAGGAATGCATACTGTAAGAGGTGAGGGATAAAAAAAAAAATCTGGTATGGACCCCACACTACTTCCTTTTACGTGTAAATTTCTTAGTAGTTGCCTTAAGTGTTAAAAAAACTGCTTGGAGTGAGCAAGGTAACAATTCAAATATTTACTTCCCTAATCTGCCACGAAACAATGCAAAAAATATTTTACAATGGTTAATTTTCTAAATATTGCTGATTTTAATATCATTCAGTGAATGTTTCGCAAAATATCGCCAATAGCGCCAAGTTTAACCCAAATTCCAAAATATTTTTTTCGCCAAATAGGTCGCCAACTTGGCGATATGTCGCCAAGTTGGCGTCAAACACTTGCCGACCAAAAGCTTGGCGACATATCGCCAAGTGGTCGCGCCAATTCATATCACGAGTCTGCATTGAAATTAACACTGATTTACCCCCAAAAAGAGGTAAAACACCCCTTTGGGAACATTCAAATGCAACCACAAGGAGAGGTGCACAACTAGACAATTCTCAGAGCCTACATACCAAGCTAGAAGCTTCTACGGCATATAGTTTTTGAGTTATGCGACCCACATACATACGCACATACGTACATACAGACGTCACGAGAAAACTCGTCGTAATTAACTCGGGGGTGGTTGAAAAGGATTTTTCGGCTGCTTATATGTTGGTAGGTACATATGCACGTGCTGACAGTTCGAAAAAACTACGGAACATTCATTCGGGGGTGAGCAAAATCAAAATTTAGACTCAAATTTGAGTGATTTTTTTTTTGCGCTCACAATACTTCCTTTACTACGTAAAAGGAAGTAAAAAGGTCCATATTGATCTTTCCTATAATTAGTATTGGTTAGTATTAGTATAGTGATAGAATAAATACGGTACACTGTCGTGAACAGGTACACCGCAGTATCTACAAAAGTGCGAGTCTTAGGTGATTTGGATTCCCCACGTGACACTCATAAAATATTACAAATTGATGTTATTGATACAGAGCATTGATACATGCATTGATATACAGAGCCTGATTACCGCAGGGGCACGCGGGGCACAAGCCTTCCTCTTAGATTTCAGGGGGGCCCAAAATCCTCTTACTTTATCCAATGCCTCTTAACTACTAAATGCCTACTGTATATTTTACTAAAATGCCTACTGTATGTTTTACTATTATACTAAAAGCCTACTGTGTATGTTGACGTATATTTCTCTTAATAATTTGATAGCATGATTATTTTTTTTAAAGTTCGATCTTTACACAAAACTTTTATTTCATTCCTGATATTGTAAGAATTTTTTTACTCGTAACTCATATGAGAAGCGGGCGGTGGGCCCTAAAATAGAGATGTGCCCAATGTCCAATGTCAGAATGATCGGGCTCTGGCTCTTTTCATGCTTTATTTTCAGAGAAAACCAAATAAGTAAGTTTGTACAGAGCATTGGGCCAACATATCAAAGGTTCTTAAATCCATGGCGGGGCCATGGCGGACGTTATGTCTGACACAGACGCCTCCAACGCATTTATGAATGAACACACAGCCGCACGTCACAGATTGGTGATCCGGACGTAATCTAATAAGTGGCTAATTGAGTATCCATGAAATGATGCATTTGATACGTGTGAACAAATGATCTCGGTGTGGACAAATGATCCACGGACCTTTGGTATGCTCTCTTACTTACCGCTGAGCCAAAAGAACCTCAAAGGCTGGAAGGGGAATAGAATTACATACTCTCTGATCGTATTCCACAAGCATTTTAAAATTGTTATTAACGTTGTAACAACCACTTATAAACGTTTATAAAACGCGTAAACGTTATTTGTGCTACCTGGGATAGGAACAGCTCACCACCATTTACGACTTTAGACACCGTTTTTTCCTACCGAATACAGATCTGGCCAAACATTCGTATTGGGTGGAAGTGGAAGGTGAGGGTATGGCGTTATGGCCACATAACAAGGAGTCCATCACTTACTTGATGTTATATGCACCAGTATGGGCCCACTTGCGGTGCGGTACTTTAGTTGTCAACTTAAACAGGCAGTTAACTTACATATGTGGGTGTATGTTCTGTTCCCGAGCGAATCACCCAGAGAGGTGGCAAGAGTCTTGTGCAGTTTTTATTGCATAAGAAAGACGCATAGTGTCCGCACTTTTTTTTTTAATCGATAGAAAAATAATAAAATAAACACTTGATATGTTATACAGTTGGAAGATTTCTACTTTCATCACCCATTTGGTTCATAAAAATTACTTAGTTGTTACTGACATGTACGTAGTTAATAAGTTACGGGGAAACATTGGATGCCATTGCCTCGAGAGATTGGACATCTTTATTTATTTTACTGTCAAGAAAGCATAAGAAAGACTTACAACACGAAGAGAGAAATAAAACCCACGGCTTTCGATATACGAAACGAATCTTCTACTTTAGAGCCACGGAACCCCAATTACTTCATTACATTTGCTACATTTTTCAAAACACCCTTGTTTCGGAATCGGAGCAGAATTGTTCCGAGAAACCACACTCTTAAAACAATATTTAGTGAAGAATTAATTCATTCTGAAATAATTCTCGGTAAAATTACAGTGTACCAAAAGCATAATTTTTTTTGTACGAAAATGAAGAGTTTCATCTCTTTCTTCAGGTCTTCATCTTTAGCTATCCAATCATTTTATAAATATTTGTACTTATATTTTCGTACACAAAAGCATTGTATCGACTCAAGAAAAATGTTATGTGAGTGTAGAAAGTTTTTTTTAGAAATCATTGTCTTATCCTTTCAGAAACAAGTCTTCCTTTTTTTCCAAGAAATATTCTTGGTGTTACAAAAGTCATTAAACCTGAAAATCTGAAAAAAGTTGTTGAAAGTAGTATTTTTACTTTTTGAAAGAAAATATTTATGCTTGAGTTGATTGCTTTCAAATTTTGAGTTTTTGGTTTTGCAAATATTCTCTTGGTTTATTATTTTAAAGAAGAGAGAAATAATTGCTAAGCACATTTTCATGATGATGAGAGAGGGGGAAACATAGAAATACTTAGGAAAAAATATTCCTGTGTGAAATATTCTTCAGCAAATTGATTTATTTTTAAAGGCATGCTAGAGTTCTTAATGCAGTTTATTTTAACATCAGTGAAGCAAACAAACGTATTTCATAAATTTTTGGCATTTTGTTTTAAAAAAGGCAAAATTGCTAAAAACTGACAAGTTTTCTCAATTCCATGTTCAAGATTGAGATCAAAATATGAAAGGGGAGGGAGGATGTACTATGCTCAGGACAATAACACTTAGCAAGTCATTCATAAATATTCTACTTAAGTCTATAATAATCCTGAAAAGATGGCCACACTACTCAACAATTGTTAACAATGTTAAAGATAGGTTTGATATCCTAAGCAGTAGATTGTCATTTATCTCTTTATTTTTTCACTATTTGGAGACATATTCAAGACTGGAGGGTCCTTGGAGTAGTTTATCAAATATAACCAAAGCTATAGCCAGCAATAACTGAACATATCATTTGTTTGCAATTTTTGCTAAGCAACAGATCCAGTGACTACGTATGCACTTGTTTGGGGTTAAGTCGATCTGAACGGGCAGTTACCGAAACGAGGGAGGAGCACTTAATAAAAATGTTGGATATATTTTCCAACTGATAGCTTGTATTATTTTTCACAATTGTGAGAAATCCGCATTCATGAAACTTGATCTATTCAGGAACTTTATTTGCACAGGTACTTGATTTTCACATTAAATGGGCGGTAACGGAAAAGTACTTTCTTCATCTATAGAATCTAACCCTTATTTTAAGACTACTACTAAGTCTTAATTTGTGCGGCATTTTTTTGGAACTGAACCCTCGCGTAATACGAGGGTCAGCTGTACGTTAATACTGTTTCTTAATTCGTCGACTCGTCATATAGAATATGCCAAATAAAATAATTTTTGTGGCAATCACAGTTACCTTCCATTTGAGCGTCCTTGAAGGAGAAACTCTTCCCTATGCAAGACAGAAAGCTGTTAAATTATAGCGATGCTTTTAACTTATTTTCAGGAAACTCTAAACAAAACAAAACAAAACTAAACAAAAACAACAACTACTGCTGATGCTACTACTACTGCTACTAATATCATAGGCGGCTGGTGTACGAAAAAGGGGGGGGGGGCGAGAGAAATGAGAGGTGGGGTTGGGGGTAGAAGGTAGCAAATCTAAAGTTTTTGTTTTTGTTTTGTAAAATTTGGCTCTATTAATTGTATTTTAACATTGCTTATTAAATGACCTTTAAAATTGGGGAATATAGCCTCAAAAATCAACCAGGCTGGCTAGCATACCCTTCCCCTTTTGATTCAAAGTTCCGTTCTTATGAAATTACATGCAAACGTTTGAATTTTCAGCTTTTACTTTGGTGAAATAAATCAATCCATTTTTCACTCGATCATTACTGTTTAACCGTGAAAAGTGAGGGGACAATGCCCCTTTACTTTTGGAAGTGAGGGAGAGCCCCCTTGCCCCCTGTAGGAGTCGCCTATGACTACTCTTACTACTACTACTACTACTACTACTACTACTACTACTACTACTACTACTACTACTACTACTACTACTAACAGCTCCTTCTTCTACTATAAAAAAGATTCAGCAGATGGCTGTCTCTAGTGCAAATATCATGACAGGCACCATTCCATTAACTTATGTTAAAATAATATAGCTAATTTATGCATAACTGCACTTTTTTGTGGAGTAATTTCTTATTCAATAAAATGTTCTATTGAAATGATTTCATTCTTCTTGTTGCAACATTTTTGAGTATTTTCCCTTCGTATACTTTGAATAGTCACTTCAAGTGTTATTAAATTAGCAAGAAAGATATCAAAAGTTTGTTTTAAGTTAAAATTATGCTAAAGTTATCCCTTGCAAAGTGGAATAGCCTTTTAAAATTGAATGAAATTTGAACAAAGAATTCAGAAACTGCTCAGTTATATTATCTGTACACACAGGAAATCTGTTTAAATAGAACGAAACAAAATTTTCGGTTCGGAATGTTTAAAAATGCATTACGCAAATTATGCTTTGGTCCCAAATGCAAAATGTGTCAAACAGTTTTTTCTTCGTAATTGCTTTGTTTTTCTACATTAATGCTGAAGACGAATAATAAAACAGAATCAGCGCTATTTGCGTTCATAAATTTTTGGTAGTTGTGGAAAATATTTGAATTTAAAATTAGTTTTCCCCTTTACTGCAGTGATCTGACTTTTCTTTAACGCAGATTGCGGATTTAACTCCGGCGGAAACATTGCGGAAGTGTTGAAGAAGGAACTTAAGCAGGTTGATTATTTATTGATTTTTACATTTATTTTGCTCTTTTAGATTACTCTCATGACGAGTTCATAGCCATGGTAGCAGTGACAAATTTTATCTAAATCGCAAAACTTATAAATATCGAAATATTATGCAACATTTATATTAATTTGTAATTGGCATCTTGTCTAGTGGTCAGAGAAGATTGCGATGAGGAAGTTCCAGGTTCGAATCCCGGCTTGGGCATGGATGTGCTTTCTCCCTCTACTGTCTCTTTCATTTTTTTTTTGCTTGAGTGTATTTCATTTCATTTCACACCTCCAGGGTCCCCCGTACCTACAACAGCTTCGTGGTTTAACCGGGATAGGGCCCTGAAGAGCGCTCTGTTCTTAATTTTGAACCAGAACCTAGGGTCGAGCAAACCCTAGGCCCAGCACCCCCAGAGGTATCGTTTCACTTGGAGGACTTTGTGACCACGACATTTTTAACACCTCCCAGCCACCATTAATCAAGACGGTGGATCTTTGATCGGCTGGGATCGAACCCGGGTCCCTCCGGACACGAGTCCGATGCCTTACCGATCGGGCACCACGGTGCGTGAGTGTATTGTGTTGTGAGTGGTCACCTATCCTATAAACGGGTCTGTATGTTTTATGTGTGTACTGTGTTTGTGACTTCACACTAAATTACTGTACAGTGGAAAAAGGAAGCAGCGCGGCCCATATCGCCAGCCTAGCTGGCATAAGTCAAAAACAACATCAATTTGTAATACGCCTACACACGCACAGTCCGACATACGACCACGTCCTACTACACATATGTCCGCCGATACACACACACGCACGGCCGTTTACTCACACGCCGGCGTACACGCACATGCACGCCTATACACGCACTCACACGTGAGCGCGCACGTTCACAGCAAACACACATCTATTGCAATTCAAGATTGCAAAAAAGTATGATTTCAATTCAAGATGTCAAAAATCAAACTAACCTTTCTTTTTCCACTCAGTAACTAAAAACGTCTGGTTTCAAAAACCTTCATCTCATTCCTATTCTGAGCATTTTACAGATCACATAGAAATAAGGAACAATTTTTCGCAGAAGGAATTTGTCATAAAACTCGGATTTATTTGTCATTCAAAATTCTACATAATTGCGCGAAAGACAAAATATTTTTGAGCCAAGCCTAACTGTTATTTTATTTTTCATAGGGTTGGTACACCTTCCTTTTCTTCAAAACTTCACAACTGTACTTGGAAAAAAAAATGGAACTGAACTTGAGATTCAAAAAAGTTCAAGGCAGCTGTTTGCTTTTTTTCCCTCTTCCGTTGGATGACATCTCCACTGGATTTGTACTTGGAATAAAGAAAATTGATAAGTGCTAGGGATTTGTATCATTGATTATTTGCTTTAGCGCCGATGGAATTTCCTTTGGATTTTCGAATGAAGCCGTCAGTCCTGACATTGAAACAAAGTAATATTTAAATACTTGACTTCTTCAGTTTTGACACAAGTATTTATTTCCAGTGAAAAGAAAGTATTTGTAGCAGCGATGCCCCGACAAGCACATTGGCTGATTACCGGTTACCGACTAATTGTGGAAAGATAATCCGTAGATTACCGATTAATCAGCACCCGACAAATTATAACTTTTATGATTTTTAAAGCTGCAATTTTTCTCATTGCTATTTCTTTCCTTTTGAAACTTATTATTTCCATCATTCAAAATTAATAATAGCTTGTTTATTGCGTTATTTGCTGAGCCCCCTTCCCATTTATGTTTCTTCATTTTTATGTTTTTTTTTTTTTTTTTAATTATTATAGGATGAAGAAGAAGAAGCATGGATGGTATTGCTCGCTCACCTTATTTAAAAATTGCATGCAAATTCTGTGAGCCAAATATTATTATTTAAAAAGTAGTAAAAGTAAATTGAAGAATCAACGATGTTTAAAATCAAATTGAATATCCATCAGTTTTGCGTAATCATTTGATCCATCAATTGAAAATTCGGCTTGGTTTGTATACAGAATTTTCCTACTTTTGAGTTAAGTCTACTGCTACTTTGCAGAGAAAATACATAATTTATTTTCTTCGGAGTTTATGAGTCATGATCCATCAAATATATTTCTGAGTAACATTCCGACTTTTTTCAAACCTTTTCGGAGTCAAAATGACACATTATTCAGAGTACGACCTATCAATTCAGAGAAGTAGTTTTACTTGCTATGAAGACAGCAGCTCTTTCATGTGCAGTGCAAATTCCTTATTGGGGGAAAATTGTAGTGCTCGTTATCCAAAATTGACTTGATAGTGAATTATCTCAATAGTGAACAAAATTTTACATCCTAAATCAGTTTCTCAACTCCTCCTCTTTAAGTGCAGAAAGTGAAAATTAACTCATTTGTGCCCAAGTTTTTTTAAACATTTTAATAAATAAGAGCTGTTATTTTTTATTTTTGACATTATTGCAAATAACTCCATCAAATCATCCTTTCTAAAATGCTTTCCAATTGATGTCTAAATTAAAAATCATCCTTACATTGGACCAGTTTCTATTTCTATAGACCATTTGATTTAAATAATGCCGCATAAAGCTCCAACCAAAGTCTATATACTTCAGCTTGAAACATTTTACGAAAATGTATATCCTGAAATAAATTTTTAAACTTTCATTCTACTTTTCTGGAAAAATCACATATTATTTCAAATCGGAAAGAAAAATCAGTCTTATCTTTCTTATCATAAGTTGTTCTGATATCTTTTCTTCGGTTTCTTTTCCATTCTTTGAATCCCAATGCTTCGAAATTCCATAAAACTTCCATGCTGAAGTTTATTATTCATAAGAGAGACACTGGATTTTGTCTTCGGTTTGTTATTCTTGTATCTTTGAATGCGTTCGGTGGGGATATATATCAGCGCAAAATATCCCTATAATAACATTGGGGAATATTAATATTGTTTGCTTGCTTGTTCAAATACTTTCACGGTTTATGGAGTTTTATGCGTTTCCTTTTGCTAGAAACAATTAAAAGAGCACACCATAGAATGCTGTTTAATTTTGGTATCTTTTTTATGAGGAATTTTTCTAGCAATCTATAGTCGAAAGGAATGGGTCAGCGCTGCATTTATGCCGAAATAAAACATGAAACGCTGGTCTACTACATGAATCATACTGTAAAAGGTAATAGAGCTGGAAGATCTCTATTCTGCATAAAATGAGCTGTTATTTTTGCAGTATAATACTGGCAGCAGAGGTTCCAGTAACTGTAAAACTGTAAAAGCACAGTACTAATTAGTTAAACTAGCTATTTTACAGTTTACCACTAAAAGTAGCAATATATTACCATAAAATTGAGAGGTTTCGGTTTAAAATTGCAAAATGCATTAATAAACTGTAAAATTAGCAATTTTACTGTATATTACTGTAAATTATTGTAAAATAGCGGTAAAATAAACTGCTGTATTATACTGCAAAAACAACATCTATTTTTTAACAGTGTAGGAAATTGAGATTCCATAAACTTTTCTAGTAACAATACAGCTTCTTTGTAATTAAAATTAACAGCTTTACTTCAGAAGAAGCTGTACCGTTACTAGTAAACTTTATGCAAGTCCAGTTCTCAAGAGATTTTCCAGGAGTATGGCAGTTTTTTGTTTAGTGTAGCAACTATCATAGAATTCCAATTTCATAGAGATTTTCTAGTAGCAGTGCAGTTTTTACGCACACACACTGCAGTGTAAAAAACTTCAGTGCTACTGGAAAATCTCTAGGAAACCGGAATTACATAAACTTTTCTAGAAACGATACAGCTGCTTCATAAGTGGCGTTGCTTAACCCATTTATGCCCAAGTTTTTTTTAACATTTTTTTTCAATTTTTATCTACTTAAAACTGTTACTTGTTATGGTTTATATACATTTTAGGCTTGAAATGGTTCGCCGCTGCCATATTTATTAAGTTATTTGACGTCTTGTTTATGGGATATTTTTTAGATATGTGCGCAAAGTACGACCTTACTTGAATTTACTTGTGCAAAGTAACATTACAGAAGGCATCTGTGATCAATTTTAAGCAAATCATTTAAAAATAGTTTTGTTTTATGAAAAATAAGTTCGCGAAAAAAAACTTACTTTCTGTGGCTACCCATGCTGGATCGTCGCTTGACTGATTTGTCTGAAAATAGCTGTCAATAAATAAACTCTGATGTCCAAATAGTGACTCTAACTGGTTTTCTCAAGAAGAAGGACTATTTAACTTGTGAAAAACAGCTTTAGTAAAATGATATACCCATCACAGGTTTTTGTATGCAGTAACTAACAAGCGTCTCGTTTCTAGGCTACTGGGCATAAATGGGTTAAGAAGAAGTTGTGTCGTTACATCGCTCAAAAAAAAAAAATAAATAAAAATAAATAAATAAAAAAAAAATAAATAAAATAAAATAAAAACATAAAATAAAATAAAACTACAACTACACTGTAGAAAAACAAACTGCAGTATTACTAGAAAACCTCCTTTAAAATGAGATTCCATGAACTTTTCTAGTAATAATACAGAGCTATTTTTTCCAGTTCCAGTAACAGCGTTACGAAAGAATGAGCTGTACTCCGTTAATAGACAGCTTTATCTAAGTTCTATTTTCAAAAGATTTTCTGTTAGTACCAGAGTTATTTTATTAGACACCTTTTGATCACGAACACTTGCTGATTTATTGAGAACACTTTGTTTGAAGCACACGTTTTGGAACAGTTCACAATTCTGAGAACACTTTTCAGAACACTTATTTGGATCATCATACGTTTTTAACACCTTTAGGAACATTGTAGCAGCATTTTTTGAACACTGACTCATAATCTTTTTTTTGAACCCTTTGTAGCATACTTGTTGGGAAACTTTCTGTTTCTAGCAGCCAGTTTATGCTGTTAATTTTCTCTCGAGTAATCTCGAGAGCAGGGGCGCTCTTACGACTAGGGAATGCCATTCTTTTAGCCGGCATTCGCGATAAGAATGGGAAGGTGTGGCTGAAACAAAATTTCATAACATCATACTTAAAGATTCTATGAAGTAGCAGGCAAAGAAAGCTGTTGAAATTATATTTGCACAAATTAAAGCAATGATTTCATAAGTGCGCTTAGATGTGTTCTCAATAGGTTCTCAAATACGCCCCAAATCTGTTCTCAAGTGTGTTTCTAAGTTCGAATTCCACAAATGTTCCGAGTAGAGCACATTCGGAACACATTTTAATGCATATTCAGGCAAATGGGAACTCTATTTCTCTGCTAAAGTGTTTCCAGTGTGTTCTGCTTATTTTCACTGTGCAATATAATTAATTACCCATTTTTTATGCAGATTTGCAAATAAATGTACACATAATAAAGATGTTGCCTCTTAACCTACTTTACCCTAGAGTAGGTGAGTTAGTTTTGCTCCAATTTTAAAAGAAAAATCATGACAGTAAAAAATTAATTTCTTTTCTGAAGTGATATAATATACTACAGTTAAATCTACCAGAGAAAATATTTCATAAAACTAAAAAAGAAATATTTTTTCCTTCTCTATTGTGTACAAAGTACTTAACAGAAGAACAGTTGACGGATGAATGACTTTAAACGTGTTCTTAAGTGGGAAGATAAAATATCTTTTGATCTTCTTAACATCATAACTCGTATTTTTCTGCAAGTATGGTATGTTATGAAATTGTGTTATTTCATTTCTTTGATTGTAAAATAAAAGCAATATCTGTATGTAGAAAAAATTCTTTTGTGATACTTTGTAGAAATGATTGTGATATTGATCAATTTGGCATAGACAGAAATAGGATTTAATAATGAAGAAAAATATTTGCCAGGCCATTGACAAATTTTATTTGCTTCCAAAAATTCTTCATTATTCTATTTTTGGATTTAGATGATAGAGAAAAGCAATACGTCTTTCTATTTTTGACGATTATCTATTTGGAATTGCCTCAAGTTTTATTTGAGTTGAGATGTAATCATATTTTTTAACCACAAAACTAAACTAAAAAAATCCGAAACGTCGCTGATTTTTTCTGGGATTAGCAGCTTTACCGTCAAATCCGGATGGTGCGAAGCTATTAAAATAAAAATATTTAGGTTTTCTAGGAAAGTTCCAGGTTTATTCCAAAAGCGTGACTGACTTATTCCAAAAGCGTGACTGAAATTTCATGGGTTTCCCTCATTTTCATCCGAAATCAAGTTTTTTTTGCGATAAAATCTTCCTGAATTTTCCAATGATGCGTAAATGCAGATTAATCTCGGATATAAAAAATAGTTTTAGCTATTGGTGGCAAAATATATTTTTCGCATTTATTAACAGTTTCGTCTTCAGTTCAATCACGGCACATCTAGATTGATTAAGCTCCAAATGAGGACGATGTGTAGTGTTTAGATGCTGTAGCGTTGCATGAGCTGCAAGCACATGCGGTGTTGGATACATGCTTGCAATTCTGCATTAGCTTGGCCACATTTTGCTAAAACGATTGGGTAGCTTTATTGCCAAATCAGGATGGTACCAAGCTTTTTAGACAAAGAAGTCCAAATTTTCTTGGAGAGCTCCTGGTTTATATAAACAACGTGACTGGCTTTTCCTTGGAAAGTTCCTAAATTTTTCAAAGCTATTTCTGGTTAATTTTAGAAAATTTTTCGGATTTTTAGCTAGATTTCCTGCGTTTGCCAGATTTGTTACAGGCAAAATTTCGACAGATTAGACATACAAATTCTCCATCTCAAAACCTTAGTTTCCAAATTTTAATTTTTCGGTATTTCTTTCATTTTTTTAAATTGCTTTTTGACTTTTTTTTGAACTTTCAGGAACATGAACTTACTTTAATAAAAAACAGTTAAAATTCGAAGATTTCAAAATTTAGTTGCATTATATGGTAGTTAGTAAAGACCATGTTCTTCATTCAGTTTGTGAAAAAAAAAAAAAAAAAAAAAAGAAGAAGAAAAGAATTTAACATATTTCTAGTTTTTGTAAGTTGTTATGTGAAAACTTATACGTCTGTTAGCGTGGAATTGCCCATAAGTACTACTCCTCTCACCCTTGCCCCAGCATTAGTACTTTTCCTTAGTTTATGAAGGTGCAAAATATGATCATTTTTTTTCCTTCTTTCTGTTTAATAAAATAAAATTTGCAAAATAATAACCTTGAAAAGATTTTTGCGATATAATGACTAACAATTTGAGCTTGAAAAATCTTTTAATTGCTTGCTTTATTTATTATTTACCAAAATATATGAGGATACATTTAAATATATTCTTGTTTGATTTATTTACTGTAAAATGTTGGGAAAAGCACATTTACATTTCGCAAAGTATTAACTATCTGAAAACTAAATTTGATTGAGTAGTTAAATAATACACCGGTAAAATATTCAGGAAAAAATCCATTTACAATGTTTTGTAGCATTTTTAACACTATACACATAAACACTTTTAAAGGTAGCACAATAGTTTTTCCTCTGATGCATTATTTATTGGAAAGGCCGAACAAACTTGCAATATAATAATACTTTGAGAAAGTAATTTAATTAATGTGGAAAATTATCCACCACTTGCTCATACACAAAAAAGAAATAGAGCACAACATACATTTTTCTTCAAGATCTAATATGTTTTATGGGGGGCAGTTGCTTCATTTTTCAATGCAAATGCAATTTCGCCTTGCGTAGGCGAAAGACAAAACTTTGGTAATCAGATAATCTTGGTTAAACATGGAAATCTTTCCTCCTTCTTCTGGCGTGTATCAGTTTTAAAGTTGTGCAGATGTTTGGCGGCTTTGAAAGAAAAGGAGGATATGCAGAAATATCGACCCTTTTGTGTTTTACACAAATGGCGTTGAGATAATAGAAAATGATGCGGAAAAAAAGGACATTAAAGGCAAAGTTAGGGTGATTCATGATGGAACAGGAAATTCTGTTTCATTCTGAATTACATGAGTATATTTATTTCTTTCCGAAGATACAATGTATGTTTTATGATTTTTTAATGCATGGCAAAATAAAAATGTATTTGATTTTCTAATTCTAAAATGTTTACTTGCTATCATTTATAATCAATACTTTAACAATGGTAACGTTTCAAATACAGTCGAACCTGTTTATCTCGAACCTGCTTACCTCGAAAACCTCTCTGTGTCGATTTTTTTCAATTTCCCTGCTTTTACAGCATAAATTTAATGTTTTTTCTCATGTTTATCTCGAATGATTTTTCCCGAAAACTTCTATATCTCGAATTTTGACGACTCTCATTTTTGAATTTCATCTCCAGCCACCTTTATCAATGGAGACAAAAATCAGTTTTTTGCAAAACCATTCAAAGATTTTGATCGTACCTAAAAGTATGCATTTACTTGCTGCAGGTATAGTCATCACAATTAGTGAAAGGTGGACTCACAACATGTCGTACAGTAAAATATTCAACAATATCAATGCAAAACAAGCTATTAAGTGAAGAAAATAAATACCTTTGTGCGATAGATTTGAGGTTTAAACCCAACGCTAACGAAGCACAAATACACAGGTATACTGCAGACACGTGTTTCGGGGCTACAAGGAGCCCCTTTTTCAATGCAAAAAGTGTGAGCTTTAGGATTAAGAATCATCCGATAAAAGCAACACGTTCGAACAAAGGACAGTATAAATAGCAAAAACTGGATATTAACAAAACAAACAAGACAATGCTTAGAGCCGAAATTTATTACATGAAACCATCAAGAAAAAACCGTTAAGAAATACATTTCCAAAAGATCGGATAGATCATAGACATTGTCAAAAATTGTGCTAGATTTTATGCTTTACCCAAGGTACATAAAACTGGTATTCCATTTAGACCGATTATATCCAATATCGGTACTGCTTCTTATAAACTTGCTAAATATTTAGTCTCTGTGTTTTCTCCACTTAGAATTCATAATTTATTCACCGTTAAAAATTCTGTAGATTTTGTTAAGAAAATTTATAATTTCGTTCCTAAGGATTCCTTTATGGCTTCTTTTGATGTTAAATCCTTATTTACGAACGTTCCAATCGAGGGTGCATTGTTATGCCTTCAAAGAAGACTTTCAGAATTTCATTTCCCCTCTAAGGAAATTGAGGAATTAATTTTCCTTACCCGTACATGTATTAAGCAATGTTCTTTTGCTTTCAATGGGAAATTTTACACTCTGTCAGATGGTCTGGCTATGGGTAACCCATTAAGCCCCATTCTTAGGGATATTTACATGCATTATTTTGAGGTTAAGTTGTTCCAAAAATTACAGTTTCAATTTTATGTTAGATATGTTAACGACTGTTTTGTTCTAATGAACCATAACCAGTTTCAAAATGACGATATTTTATCCGTTTTAAATTCTATAGATCCTCATATTCAATTCTCTTGTGAGAAAGAACAGGATAATTGCATTCCCTTTCTTGATGTTCTAGTTTCTCGTACAGAATTCGGCTTTGAAACTACCGTTTATCGCAAACCTTTTGCTGTCTCGTTACCTCCTCATCGACTTTCATCTCACCCTCCTAGTCAAAAATATGCTGCATTTAATTCTTTTGTTTACCGTGCTATTATTCTTTGTTCTTCACCGGAACTTCTTAATGCTGAACTCAACTATCTTAAAGCTGTGACTATTGATAGAAACTATCCTCATACTTTGAATTGATTCCATTTTTAAAAAACTTTCTAATAAATCCGAAACGAATATTGTTGAGAGAACTGTCATCAGAAAGAATTTGGTCGTTTTGCCATTTTTTCCCTCTGTGAGTCATCAGGTTGCTAAGATTCTCAAACGTTTCAATTTCCAAGTGGTATTCTCTCCTATGAATAAACTATGTTTCTCTTCTCTTAAAGATCCCATTCATCCTCTTAACAGTTGTGGTATTTATAAAATTAATTGCATTTGCAATCTCTCCTATATAGGACAGATGCGACGGGCTTTGAAATTCCGCTTAAAAGAACATCAGAATTATGTGAAAAAGCAACAATTAAATGAGTCTAGTATTTTGTTGGGACAAGAATCATTCTTTCGATTTTAATTCCTTTCAAATTGTCCAAAAATGCCCCAACCCATCAGATCTTGATTTTTGGGAATTCTTCCACATTTTGAAAAACAGTTCTGACTTAGTTAACGATATAAATGCTATTCGTTATTTTTCTGCTGTTTGGCGTCCATTTGTATGAATTATAATTGTTAGCCTTTTGGCTTTTCGTGTCGCTTATCTTTACATTTCAATTTTTTGCTCACATTTTTTAATTAATTTAAAATTTTATTTCATTTTATTTCATTCTGTTTTCTCTCTGCTGTTTTTTCCGTGTGTTACAATTGCTGCGGTACATAATTTTAATATTTGCAAATTTATTGCTAATTTATTCGTAAGTGGTTTCCTTTTTTGACAATGTCCATGATCTATCCGATCTTTTGGAAATTTATTTCTTAACGGTTTTTCTTGATGGTTTCATGTAATAAATTTCGGCTCTAAGCATTGTCTTGTTTGTTTTGTTAATATCCAGTTTTTGCTATTTATACTGTCCTTTGTTCGAACGTGTTGCTTTTATCGGATGATTCTTCATCCTAAAGCTCACACTTTTTGCATTGAAAAGGGGGCTCCTTGTAGCCCCGAAACACGTGTCTGCAGTATACCTGTACATTTGTGCTTCGTTAACGTTGGCTTTAAACCTCAAAGCTATTAAGTATTTGACTTTGTTCCTATTGGTTATTTTTGTAAATGTTATCACAACCTCTATCTCGAAACCTCCGTATTTTAAATTTTTCTTCTGTCCCGTGACATTCGAGATAGACAGGTTTGACTGTAATTTCATTGGTAGCGCAAGTGACGGAACTTCATACGGTTATCACGTAATTGCTAAAATGCCATTCGAATACCATTTTGCCCCTTTGATCAGAAGATAATTTATGTATCAATACCTCTTGATAGTATAATTGACGAAGTTAAAATGTTCTTATTGGGGATAGATCCTATAATTGTAAATAGTTATTTTGCTGGTGGGTAGGACACGCTTTTTAATAGCAAAAATGCGTAATAGTTATTACAAAGTTAATTTTGTTGATAAAGTTACCAAATGAGCCTCAAAGCTGAACTTAGCAAGCATCAAGTTGGGGAATCTAAATAGTTAAAACTATTGATTAATACATTTTTTGATGCTTCCCTAGGTTTTGATCATGACTTTAAACGCTTTAGATTTACCTTTCTTGTAATTGTTGTAAAAGGCAAACAAATCAAGCATTGTATCCTTCAATGCAAGAGAGAAAAGAAGAATTACTAATTTTTAGCACATGTTTGGGGGAGCAAGAAACTTGTTTTATTTTGCAGTAAAAGTCTTACCATTTGTTGAACATAAAAATATTAAAGGAAAAATGTTCAAGTCTAGTAGTAGAAGATTTTTAGAGTAATGTATAATGTTTTATTGTAACTGTGGAGATGATGTTAGATATTTATGATCAAATCAGTATTTCGCCGGGTTATGGCTATAATTTAATAATTTCAATTACTTTTAAGTATTATTCAGCGTTATTTAACTATTTATAACGAAAGTTTTGTTTGATCGATTCGACTTAGCTATGAACGAGAACTACATATTTTTTTTATTATAGTGTCATACTTTGATGCAAATAAATTTTAGTTAAAAAGGAGAGACCTGTCATATGACCTGGTAATGGGGCCCCGGAATGGATGCGTGGGTTATGCTGAATACCTAAGTACAGCTAGTAACTGCTAATGCTTGTCAGAATTTTAAACATAATCATTCCGCTTATCAATAAATTATTAGCGATCAAACTAAATTAGTTATGGAAATGAGTCTAGAGAAACGCAGTGAAAATGATGCTGTTTAAAAATTATCTTTATTAATTATCCTCATCAATTATACTGAAATACTTTAAATTTCATTTTTCTCAATTGAAATTTATAAGATTACTCTTAAGTACATAGTTAAACATACATTCCTGAATTTATTTATTTTTTTGTCTCAACACTTGCGAGAAAATGTGTAATGAATAAAAACTTTCTTGAGCCAAGTTATTGCTAAAGAACTTATTATTCAAAACAAACACTGGAAATAAACAAACGCTAAAATGAAGATATTAATGTAAATTTATATTTTTCAGGATCATTAGCTACTCAAATAGCTAAATATGTATTTATCAGCTTTTACTCTGGAAAAAAGTTTCTGTTGATAAAACTTTCGATTTTATTATTTTATGGAATGATAAGAGAAAATGTTTGCTATTCATAAAGCTTTGCTATTCATAATCCTCTACATACAATATTTATGCATATATGAAAACAAACATGAAAAGATATAGTAAATGGGGGCATTTAAAATTGTTATATACGTGTGTAAACTGTTTTTTTTATGCAAACATGCATACAGTTTTCTATCTTACGGTTACTACAGTAAACATTTGGTTTAAGTTTGGTATTAGAAATTTATGCGAGGGCATAAATTAAAATTATCAAAAAATCAATTATTCAAGCTCATGGAGCAAGTGGTTGAAACTGAAAACCGTACAATAAACAGTTGCTGGTTAATAAAACAAGAAAAGAAGACGTTAGAAAAAGCTTTCAACTAGTCATAAATGCCATAAATTTAACTGTTTCGTTCTGTTCTTGCTTTAGTTCTGCAATTTCATTACCATATGGTTTTATTTTAAATGAATAATATTAACATCTTTAATGGGTTCAATTCATTAAATTGTTTAATCATAAATAACACTTTTAATCCATATTAAATACATTTAAAAGTGTTTTTTTTTTCCAATGTTAAAGTTATAATTTTTATGTATCCCTGCTTTGGGTGGTAAGTAAAGTATCTATCAACTTTATTTACGGAAATACACATGTTCAGTAGTAAATTTTTCTACTTATTAATGAAAATGAAATCACAATGTACTCTTTTCATTTCATACGTGGCCGACTTTGTTTTAATTTAGTTATTTTTAAACTGCGGATGTATTTGTTGAAGAGCTAAAAGGAAAAAAAATGAAATAACAAACACGTTAGACAAACTAATGGATTATGTAAAATAGATGATATTTTAGAGTTTTATTTGTCGGAAGCTCTTGTATATGTAAAGCATAATAGAACATTCTACAAGAAACACATTTTAAGATTTCTTATTGTTACAAATTCAATACTACTATTTCTAATGCTAATGTTGTGCTTGGAATTAAATTCAATTACGCTGAATCACCAAAAAGTCTAATTTTAAATTCAGATACTTTTCTTTACAGAAACAGAAAGCTATAAATTCAAATTTTCACTTTTTTCTTTTCCTCGTGGTAGTGAATTGCAATACTTTAGGTTTAGCAGTATACACTGAAGTGACAAAAGTCATGGGATACCTCTTAATATCGTGTCGGCCCTCCTTTTGCCCGGCGAAGTGCAACAACTCGACGTGGCATAGACTCAACTAGTCGTTGGAAGTCTTCTGCAGGAATATTGAGCCATGCTGTCTCGATAGACGTCCATAATTGTGAAAGCGTTGATGGGGCAGGATTTTGGGCACGAACAGACCTCTCGATGGTGTCCCATAAATGCTCAATGGGATTCATGTCGGGCGATCTAGGTGGCCAAATCATTCGTTGGAATTGTCCAGAATTTTCTTCAAACCAATTGCGAACAGTTGTGGCCCGGTGACATGGCGCATTGTCATCCATAAAAATCCCATCGTTGTTTGGGTACATGAAGTCCATGAATGGCTGCAAGTGATCTCCAAGTAGCTGCACATAAGCATTTCCAGTCAATGTTCGGTCCAGTCGCACTAGAGGACCAAGTCCATGCCATGAAAAAACAGCCCACACCATTACGGAGCCACCACCAGCTTGAACAGTGCCTTGCTGACAGTTTGGGTCCATGGCTTCGTGGGGTCTGCGCCACACTCGAACCCTACCATCGGCTCACCAGCTGAAATCGTGACTCATCGGACCAGGCCACGGTTTTCCATTCATCTAGGGACCAACCGATATGCTCACGTGCCCACGAGAGTCGCTGCAAGCGATGTCGTTCTGTCAGTAAAGGCACTCGAGTCGGTCTTCTGCTGGAATAGCCCAAGAAATCCAAATTTCTCCGCACAGTTCTAGCAGACACGTCCATTGTACGTCCCACATTGATTTCTACGGTGATTTGACGCAGTGTTGCTTGTCTGTTAGAATTTACGACTCTTTGCAGACGTCGCCGGTCTCGATCTTTAAGTGCAGGCGGTCGACCACTGCGCTGTCCATGGTGGGATGTTATGCCTGAAATTTCATACTCTCGGCACACTCTTGACACAGTGGATCTGGGAATGTTGAATTCTCTAACGATTTCCGAAATGGCATGACCCATGCGTCTAGCTCCAACTAACATTCCGCGTTCAAAGTCTGTTAATTCACGTCGTGCGGTCATCATCACGTTAAAACCTCTTCACATGAATAACTTGAACAGAAATGAAAGCTCTGTAAAAGCACTGCGCATTTATACCTGTTCTATGCGATGTTACTGCCATCTGAAAATTTGCATATTGCTATCCCATGACTTTTGTCACTTCAGTGTATTTCGTAGGTAAACTATGTTATTATATCTTTTATCGCAATCTAAAAACATTTTCTTTAGTGTTTCTTGTAGAAAGTGAACTTACTGACACATTAAGAAATTAATTATAATTCAATCTCTTCATATTCTGTTCAGTATGCTTAACTATTTATTGTTGAAAATGAGCTTACTGATAGATCAAATAATTTTTCCTTTTATGCAAATTTTTCGGTTAAATTGCATTATTCTCCCTTTATGTTCTGTTAAAATTGATCCCCAATTTGATACTCTGAGAATTACTGATCGTCATTTTAATGTTAATAATATTTTTTCGTAAATGTCGTAGAGTATTTTAAGGCAAAGGGGAGAACAGATTAAACGGGATTTGTTATAGAAATGGGTTAGTTAAAGGAAAAACAAAATTTGGAAAAACTTTTGAAACAGAGAAAGCGATGAAGGCTTTATTTGTGTGGAAATGCTTTGATAGCTTGCAATTTTCTAAAGCATTTCAAGTTATTTTCGAGGTTTTCAATTAACCAATGGAATTGTTCTTTTTTCGTCTAAAATAATTTTATAATAAATACAAAAATTTTAAATCTATATCATGAGTACTTTTAATACAAATACAATTTTTTTTCCAGATTCAACTCCCAATATTTTTATGAAAAATAACCTATTTAACGTGAATTATATAATTTTTCTGCAGTATTTTATACATCATACAAAGCACTCTAGGTAAACCATTTCTGTTGCATGAGAGAAATGCTTTGAAAAGGGGAAGGAAGGACATGACTTTGAATGTAATTTTAGCACATTTGTTTTTAAAGTTGTTTCAAACATCATACACACAGGAACAAAGTTTCTGATCAGGGAGCGCTGAAAGTAAAGCATAGTTAGATAAGCCTATCAACTAGAAAAATCGTCACATAGATTTTTTTTCATGAGAAACCTAAAAAATGAAAAACATAGTATACTACTTAAAGTAAATATCGACAAAATTGTACGTTCTTTCAGGGTACATGGAACTCTCTTTTCAATGAAAAAGTTGCAAGCTAATGGATGAAATGTATGCAGCCGGATGACGTTTCCTCCCTCAAGCTCTCCCACTTTGCGTCAGCTTTTCAAATCTTTACATAAGCTCACATCTTTTATACCGCGTTGAAAATTTTAGCTTAAGCTCACATCTTTTGTGCAAAGTAAACAATCTTTGCATAAGACCTCATCATTTTCAGCACATTTAATAGTTTTTCATGCGATCAACATTTTGCACGGTATCGAGTTTCTCTTAAGCTTACACCTTTGAAATTGCATTGGAAATTGTTTAGTTTTTAGAGTTTTTTACACATAATAAATTTCATACTATTGTAACCCTAGCACGTTTCTGTATTTTGCTGCTATTTTTAACTACTATAATGCAGTTTTTTTTAAATTTTATATTTCTCTCAAAGACCAACTTTTAATTTTTAATCATAATCCATCTTTATGTTCTCAACAGGGGCGGATACAAGGGAGGGGCGATGGGGGCGATAGCTCCTTCCTTGGGGGACTCTCTGGTAACTTTTCGGTATTGCAGATTTAAAAAAAATCAATTTTATACGAGTTTTAATGAAGTTGGGGGGAGAAAATTTGAGGCTCTCCCCCGGAAGTTTCGGAATTGAAATCCGAATCCTTACCTTTGTGATCAATATTTGTAAATCAGTTTGCATACCAAAAAGCAAGTAAGAAAAATAAATCGCCCCTCCCTTGAAAAGTTTCTGGATCCGCCCTTGAATTTCAATTCTGTATTTATTTATATTTTTGAAGAAATATTATTCTTATTATGCTTAAAACATTATAAATACTTTTAATTACATTCAGCTATTTGCTTACATAAATGTACAAACCAATATACCGTAGACCTAATAGTGTAATACTTCAGCGTTAAATCTCTAAAGCGAAGCGTATAGCCAGGGGAGTTAATTTAGGTTTAGTGGTAAAATTTGGCTCGAGCAACAGCGAAAGTTAAAAGCCATTATTACGTAAATGTTATATTTTATGCAAACATTTTATGCGTACTTAAGTTAATTACGCCAGTGAGCAGACATAACGGATTAAGCACGTTTGAGGTTAAATAGTGGAAAGTTTTAATAGACATTATTAGCCTCTCAGTTTACCATAATGCTCCTGCCCAGCAGTAAACTTAAGATGTAGTTGGGTACTCTTTGTGATAATAAATGTAACTTAAGGCTACAGTGGACAGATAAAATTGATTTTTTTCAATAATTGGTTTATATGTCTAAAACTTTGTGTGCTTGTATTATTGTATATTTACTTCATCTAAAAGCAAAAAAAAAAAAAAAAAAACACACACACAAATTAGTGCAAAAACAATGAATATTTTTTTTTCAAATTTCAAATTTAAATACTTTTTTAGCAAAATTTCAAAATGTTCCAGGCGTCACAATTTTTTTTTCAAACTTTGAATTTCCACTTAATTTCCAATCTTTAGGCATGATTGCATAAAACAATTTACATGCAATGTTTTATGTGATAGTTTATAAAAGATGGCTGAAAATGAAAATTTATATGATTTTTTCAATTGAAAATTTTTATTTTCAGCCATCTTGTATAAACTATCTCATAAAACATTGCATTTAATGCATTGTTTTATGCAATCATGCCTAATGATTGGAAATTAAGTGGAAATTCAAAGTTTGAAAAAAAATTGTGACGCCATCGAGCATTTTGAAATTTTGTTTAAAAAATACTTAAATTTGAAATTTGAAAAAAAAGTATTCATTGTTTTTGCACTAATTTGTGTTTTTTATGCTTTTAGATGTAAATATACAATAATACAAGCACACAAAGTTATAGACATATAAATCAATAATTGAAAAAATATGTTATTTGTCCACTGTAGTCAAATCATACCATGGTAAAAATCATACCATGGTTAATCCATTTGAATATCACCATTGTTGTAGATCACTTGTATAGCTCCAAATCGGAGAAGTTGTAGAAAACAGTTTGTTTGTGTAAATTATTATATTTCTACCGAAGTTCATGTAACCAAGATAGGTTTGTTTCCTTTTTTGGTATTACTTAGAGTTTAACTAACTCTAAGTAATACCAAAAAAGATTTAAATAACCAGTACTTCAAAGATTTAAATAACCAGTCATTCTAGTTACAAGCATACTTAAAAATTATATTTAGAATCAATTAGAGCAATTCAGAGATTTTTATATTGATTTTAAATCCATTTAAAAATGCTTTTGTTTTGTTGTGCTACTTTAATGAGTGTTTTCCTGTGCTACTTTGATGAGTTTTGATTTCCTTACCTTGATAACACGTTTCATATATATGTGGGGTAGTTGGTTGTCTAGGGGTTTGACTTCTATACTAAATGACGAGATCATCGTCTTTTAAACATTTCATTGACATATAAGCAAAGTTTCACAGGACAAACACAATCATCCAAAACATGAACACCAAGAGCTCCTACATCATCGTCGTTTCACGACCTTCTTAGTTCGCCGACATCTTCCCACTCAAGCCGCAGTCGCGTCACATCACGTGTCTCTGCGCGCGTAGGGTTTCGTCTACAGTATGTAGTTCTGCAAGTATAGTTCATGGGGATTCCCACATATATTTTGACAGAAGAGCTATAAATCAATTTTCATGTTTGAAGCCTTTTTATAGGTAGTATAACCTGCAACCATATACCAAAAAACTGTCTTAATCTTACTTTACTGACTGATAAATATGTAGTACAACTAAGAAATTATTTCAATAACTGCATAAGGAAAATCAATGTGTGTATTAATTAAACTCGCGCTTTAAGGTTTAATTAATTGCTGAATGCATTCGCATTTTTTTTAATCCATCTAAAATTCGATTTTTTAGCTCCTTCCATTAAATCTGAACATTTGAAACGAACACTCTGCGAAATGAGATATTTGAGTAACGAACATTTAATTCCAGTGCATTTACTGTATTTGCTCATTTATTTTTTGTTTGTAATTTTAAGTGTTTTCATAATCCTAGGGAAATCTCAGGAAATTTGGTTTGGGAATAGAGCATAATTACTTTTCGTAGTTTAAAAAGTAATCTAAAAGTGTAGTTGTCTTAAATATTTCGTGTGTTTTATCAGATTGCTATGGCGACTTTCGTTTAGTTGCAGAATGATTCACGAAGAAAATTATTTGGAGGAATGATTCTTTTTCTTGCATTTTTCAGTACATAGTTGTTGTTCGATAACTATAATTTATTTAAAAATGAAGCTGATGGTGTACTTAATGTTGATAATTGACAAATCATCGAAACAGATTAGAATTTGCTTAAAGCTGTAATATTCGTTGATCTGTTCATGCAAGTACAATAAATTATTTTGTTTGCAATTAAGAATCTGTTTGAAATTTTGTTTTTAGCTTAGGAAACTATTTAATTGTTTTCTCATCAATACTTTTCAAATTCTTAGTTTAAAATAAACGTCTTCTTTTGAGTTAGACAGCATTGTGGAATAATTTGCAACACAATTTCGTTTAAATTAGATTTTGAGATATTTTATTATAAAAAATGTCAGAAAAAAAATTCTTTTAACTACGACAGGAATAGTAAGTTCTCTTTTACTAGCTGCCATAAACCTTATTAGTTTGAAATAAAGTTTTTCTTTTCCAATACATTATTATTATCATTTGTGGCAAGTTTTTATTATCTTTCTTGTCATGGCAAACACGAAATTCTTGTATTGCCCATGGAACAGGGGCAGATACAAGGGAGGGGCGATGGGGGCGATCGCCCCTCCCTTGAGGGAATCGCCATTGGTAAAATTTCAATATTGAAGCTCAAAAAAGGCATTTTTGGAGTATCTTTACTGCTAGCAGAAAGGAGGTTTAGGGCTCTCCTCAGGAAAAGTTTCGCAATTGAAGTCCAAAACATATCAAGTCAACATTCGCAAACCAAGATGTGTAGTAAAAAAGACGTAACAAAATCACAATAGCCCCTCCCTTGAAACATTTTTAGATCCGCCCTTGCCATGGAACGTATAATTCAACTTCGCAGAGATGGCCTATGACTCCTCCTTTTTTCAGGATTGCCTATTTTTAGGAAGGGGTGATACGCAGATGAAAATTGAGGAATGGGATTCACAATTGATGGGGGAATTTGAATGGGTAGAAATTCTACCTATTTTAATACCTATTTTAAGGAATGGACTCGTTTTCTCATTTGATTGACACCGGCCATTTCGTCGCGGTTGAATTATACATGTATGTTATTATTACTTTCCGAAAAAAATGCTCTTGCTCTAAACTATTTTATTTAGAGAATATATAATGTATTACTTTTATATGACAAGTTCTAAAACACTTTTGATTCAACGAGACGTTACAAAAGGGTTAATAAAACTGGGCAGTTTGGATTTTTTTTCAGCAAGCATGGTACAAAGTAATAATCCTCACAGAATATATCGTTGCGTCAGAGCCGCAGTGAGGCATTTAAGCCTGAAAATTACAGTAAGCAGCAGTTGAATACTGCTGTTCTGAGGCGACAATATTAGCTCATATAAGATATTCATACTTCATAGGTAGGATTTTTCATATAGTTTCTAAGTTTTAGAAAACATTTAAGGCATCTGTTGTGCTGTCGGCCACCTTGTCTAGTGGTCAGAGTAGTCTGCCATGGATGGTGTGGCCCCGGGTTCGATTCCCGGCTTGGGCATAGATGTGCTTTCTCTCTCATGTCTTGTCCTTTCTTTGTGTGAATGTGTTGTGTGAAAGGTTGCCTACCCTATAAATGGGTACCTATGACATGCGTGTACTGTGGAAGTCGGACTTCACGCCAAATAACGGTACAGTTGGAAAAGTGAAGCAGCGCACCCCAAATTGACAGAATGGCTGGCACACGACAAAAAAAAAAAAAAAAAACTGTTGTGCTGCTTCTTATCTCCCTTGGCATACAGTAAAATCCACACCAAGTCTAGGCGTTTTCAGTCTCTCCGAAACAGTGAAAGGGTTGGAGTACAGCTATCTCTTATTACAACCTATGCAGGAAAAAAATATGAACAGGAGTGTCTTGATTCATGTTGCTTTTCGGGCATAGGGGATGATTTTTAAGACCGGCCACACGCCGTTGTGCTTGAATGTGTCCACTTCGTATCCTGGCCATACCGTTTGATATTCTTTATTGCTTGTCCTAAAGTAGGCACCAGAACACGGCGTTGTGCTTGAATATGTCCACTTCGCATCCTGGCCAATACCGTTTGATCTTCTTTACTGCTTGTCCTAAAGTAGGCACCAGAACACGCCGTTGTGCTTGAATGTGTCCACTTCGCATCCTGGCCAATACCGTTTGATCTTCTTTACTGCTTGTCCTAAAGTAGGCACCAGAACACGCCGCTGTGCTTGAATGTGTCTACTTCGCATCCTGGCAAATACCGTTTGATCTTCTTTACTGCTTATCCTAAAGTAGGCACCAGAACGGACTTTTTTGTAATACTCTTTTACAGGGGCCCACGCTACGAAAAATAAAGTGTTGTTTTTACAGTATAATACTGACAGCTGAGGTTCCAGTTTAAAACTGTAAAAACAAAGTAATAAACTGTAAAACTAGTTATCATACAGTTTATTACTGTAAAAGTAGCAATTTTAGTTTATTACTGTGATATAAGCAATATTACCATAAAATTAGCTGTATTATATCGTAAAAACAACAGTATAATACTGACAGCAGAGGTTCCAGTTTAAAACTGTAAAAGCAAAGTAATAAACTGTAAAACTAGCTATCTTACAGTTTATTACTGTAAAAATAGCAATTTTAATTTATTACTGTAAAATAGGCAATATTACCATAAAATTAGCTGTATTATATCGAAAAAACAGCAGTATTTTCCTGACAGCAGAGGTTCCAGTTTAAAACTGTAAAAGAAAAGTAATAAACTGTAAAACTAACTATCTTACAGTTTATTACTGTAAAAGTAGCAATTTTAGTTCATTACTGTAAAATAAGCAATATTACCATAAAATTAGCTGTATTATATCGTAAAAACAACAGTATAATACTGGCAGCAGAGGTTCCAGCTTAAAACTAAAATGCACAGTAAGGAACTGTAAAAGTAGCAATTTTACAGTTTATTACTGCAAACGTAGCAATTTTAGTTTATTACCGTAACATTAGCAATTTTTACAATTTACTAACTGTGAAACTAGCAATTTTACAGCTTATTCCTTTAAGCTAGCAATTTCAGTCTACTACTGTAAAATTAGCAAATTTAGTTAATTACTGCAAAATTAGCTGCATTGTACTGTAAAAACATCTATTTTTCACAGTTATGTCTCCAAGAGGAACTGATATTTTGTTTGACTCGGTTTACAATTTCCGAGAAGTAAAGGCGTTTATTATGAGGATAAACCCCTCGGCCTCCCTTATGAGCCAGCCATGGCACAACTGCAAGACATGAATTTGCTTACGCTTTTATTCGTTCTCGTATTCCACATTCGAAACAGAAGAGCAACATTAACGTATACTGTTCCAACTTCTGTCTACTGAACTTCTTAACATCAACTGAAAGAATCACCTAATAAATACATACTAGAATTGAGCTTTCATATTAAAAGATAGCTAGAAAGAATAGTAAAAACAAATTAATTTCAAAAGGCAATGTATGTGAGAATTTATTAGAAGTGCAAATTTGTTGCCTACTATGTGATAATTATTCGTAGTGCCCCATTATTTTGTCGTTTGCAAAGCAACATCTGAGGTTTTATTTTATGGAACATGTTCCGGAATTTATATTTTCTTTGAAGAAACGTGTTTTAATTAAGCATCATCCTTGACAAAATGCATTTACTGTAAAGCATTTTTCTTTTTTACTCAAATAAATGACTTCTTTTTAAAGCATAATAGTTTCACATATTTATTGACGAATTCTCTGCTTGACAACCTTATCCTTGGCTGCATTATTAAAGACACATTGCTGCTTGTAGCAGAAAATAATTAAGAATAGATGATTCAATGTTTTCTTTCCGAATTCCCATGTATGAGGAAAATTGAAAGTTATTGTCTGGTTAACTCAATAAAAAATAGATAGATTTATGAAAACTCTTCTTTTTTTCCCTGTGGAGAAAAAATGCTGTTGAATCATTAGGATTCATCCACAGTGAAAGTGTCAATTGATATTGATAAATGCTTACACATTTTTTAAACCAGAGGCTTTCAACTCTTTCTGAAATTCAGACGTTTGAAAATTAGGGAAAAAAACTATTTGTATATTGGAGAAGTTTTTTCTCCTCTTTTTCGTTTATTTCCTTTGTTTTTTATTCCCTTCTTTTCTCCGAGAAGAAAGAAAGAAAGAAAAAGAAAATGCAACCAGATATTAAATAACTGTTACTAACAAAATTAGCAAGATCTTATTAGAATTTCTTTTCAGTAAGAGTCAACTGTAAAAATAATTTATTGTAGCTATACAAAAGTGGATAAACCTTTCAGGAAAAATAAAATCTTGAAAAGATGTTTCAAAATCAATCAAAACAAAAGTGAAAACAAAAAACCAAAACAACATTTTTATTGCTATTTTTTTTTTGAACAATGAAGAATTTTTGCTCTATATCTAAGCAGTGCTTATTCAATTACCGGCTAAGTTTCACGACAAAATGTTGTGCCGGAACAGCGGTTAAGGATTTCTGTCTCGACCCAATCTGTGTTTCTGTAAGCCAAATGGATGTTTATACTTTGAAACATAAAAATGAACCAATGTATTGGATAACTGTGTTAAAATGTTTTGTTTCTAATAAGCATACACAGAAAATGTTTAGATAAAATGTAAATATTAATCAATATTTTGATAATACTATTATTACTTAAGCTACTAGCAAATTATAATACAGTCAAGCCAGCTTTTCAATGCCCGCAAGAACAGGCATTTTTCCAGGAAAAAATATTCTAATATGCAGGATATTCCATTATCCTGGATCAAAATAGTGCATTAAAACGGTTTGGTACATTGAAAATGTGTTATATTATAAGCGAGATATTCTTTTAACAGATATTCTAATAAACGGGTTGAACTGTAATTTAAATCTTAATATTTTTCGTGCAGAAAATGCTCAGTTTCTTTTTACAAAACCTATTATATTACTTCACTTTTTTTTTAATTGATTGAAAAACGAATGTTATTCCCTATAAAAAATAACGTATAACGAAAGAAGTATTCAACCCCCCCCCCTACAAAAAAAAAGAGAGAAAAAAAAAAGGATTCCTTTCTTAAGTATATCATTTAGGCTTTTTCTAGCTTAGTATTAATTTTTGAACCTGGAGCTAAATTCAAGTTTTCTGCAAGAGCGCTCCGTCGTTACAGTTACATTTTCAGGATCTCTAGGATGTTCTTCTAAAAAGGCTTGTCTAAAATTGTCTTTTTTTCTTCCTTGAAACTACCTTAGGGTTTTTTCGGAATGAAATTCGTATGCTTTTAACGCAAGGAGTGCTAATCTTTAATGACTGTAAATCATTTATTCTTTTTAAAAAGTCCAAGAATGCTTTTTTATTCAACAAATACGTTTTTGTCATAAAATGCCTGAAGACCTCCCATAAGAGTTTAGAAAAATATTTACTTTCTTCTCATTAAAAAGCCGGCAAAAATACTCACTTAAAAAATTTAAAAAAGGGTAATAAATGAAAAAAGTGGGGAAAATAGGGTAATGGCTCTTTGCAGATAATTTTCCACAACCAAATGTCTATTCGAATACTTTTTAATGAAGATTTGATACAGGTACGCAAGCAATCTCATTTTAAATCATCAATCTTATTGTGCAAAAGAAGCTTGTTTTTTTTCCTCAATCTTCGTAGTCAGTTTTCTTCTAAAGCTAAGTAAAACGCATTCAGCTTTAATAATTTTGTGTTGAAATAAGGACTTCCTGCAATATTTAAATCAAACTTTGGCTTTAAGACAGAAATGATTAATGAAATTATAGTCGATATCAAAGTTCAAAAAGAAAATATATCTTTATAGAAATAATGGACGTTAATACACTGAGATAAGGTAAAATGACGATGACAAATTCCGAAACAAATATGCACGCATGTTGTACGAATAAAACTCCAGCACACTTTATTAGCCACAGAATTTTTGGATAATGAAGTATCTAACATATACAGGAACTTAAAAAATGTTTTTTGCTCAAACAAAAAGATAACTGTTTGTAAGATTATTAAGGGAAAAAAAAAATAGTATTTGAGCTGCTTTTCTTATGGATAAAATTTGAATCGTAAACTTTTATAGAAAATGTGCTGACATAGTATTGTAATTATAAGTATTAAAAAGGACAATTGGATGGTGTTATGCAAAAAGGAGTTAACCCACAAAACATAAAAAAATGAGTTATCCAACTGTGATGGTAAAATATGTTGCTTTCTACATTAAGCAAAAAAATATTTAAGCCCTATCAGCATTTCATGGTAACATATCATTGGTATATTGATATAGAGCTCCATGCTTTTTGCCAGAGTTTGTTGACTTTAAAGCCCACTATCACAAAATCAGGTTTTTGTGGGTTAACTCCTTTTTGCATAACAGCATCCAATTAAGGGCGGGAAATAAAAGAGCATGATGTACACGAACTAGGCGAAGGTGAGATTAAAAAAAAACTAGAAATCACGACATAATGAGGTTTCCGAATGTGACGATTGACTTTTTCTTTTAGTTTAAAGTAAATATATGATACTTGGTAATGTATTTGAGCTCATCAAATAAGGGTTAAAATGTTTTTATATTAAGAATCAATGCTGTTTTGAAAATTTTTAATTTTATAGTATTTTTTGCCGTTTTTCAGAGTTGTCCTTATATTATTAAAGACCCATGTACCGTAAATCAGGGTTACTTGGACCCACAAGAGGGCTACTTGAGCCCACAGTAAAATGATAAAATCTGGGTTTGGTACTAGCGTTAGAGACTGAAGAGGGCTTTTACCTAGTGGAGAAACGAGGAACTACGTGTAAGTCTTCAACTAGTAGGTACCAAACCTAGATTTTATCATTTTATTGTAGTGGGCTCAAGTAACCCCCTAGGGTCCAAGTAACCCTGATTTACGGTACCTAACCTTTTCATACGTGGTATCCGAAATTACGGACACGGACTTTGAACAGCTGTTTATCATTTAATAATTAGTTAAATTTCCTGAAATTTTTTGTATCAGGTTTTATACATGTTGCATATTATTATCTGAGTAAAAATTTTTCACTTTAATATTGGTACAAAACAGAGATTGAAAGATTGAAATTGGCAGATTTTTCCAACCAAGGGTTGTCGTCGCAAAAGCAAGTTTTTTTCGTTTTGATTAAAAAAAAACACCCTGCATTTTATTATCATTCCAAATATATATTATGTTTTAGTATTAACATTTTGCAGTAATTTTTTTTTTCCAACCAATCAACTTCATACACTCACTCATCGGCAAAATCAAAAAACAAAAAAGCTGCAACAATTAAACTTTGAGCTTTAATTACTTGCAATTTGGGTTTTGTTACATAACACCTTAATCTAACAAGCCCTTCAGTTAGAAATGCACTCTTTCCTTGTACTACCAAATTTGTATGAAAAATGAGTTAAGGTAGTAGTCTGGTAACCTATGCCTATTTTTATGACTTTTTTGGAGGGTGGTTTTTATAGGAAAATAAAAATGAATCATCTTGAATTTTAAGAGTGTTTTTATCTACATATTGAAAATATAAAAAAAAATGTTTGAAAAAATTTAATAGTTTATTACTATTTTTATTGTCACTCGAAGTTGGAACTTCAAAAAAAAAAAAAAAAATGCACGTGGGTGGCCCGGGTGATTTTGGCTCTTGATGTTATCTGAAATCAAATATTCTTGATTATTCTTAATCTATAAACATGTCATTCTGGTCGGAACTACTGAAGTTAAATTTCAAGGGTAAATAACAAAATGGCGGAATTTGAAAAAAAAAATTCCTTTTATTTTAGCAAAGAAAGGGTTGTAAAGTAAAAATTTAGGGTGAAAAAAATTATCGTTAGTTCCGACGAGAACTACAAGTGTACCTGTTAAAATTTGAAAACAATCGGTTCAGTAGAAAAAAAGTTAGGACCCGGGCCGACCAGAAAAACAATGTTTTGAGAAAAACGCGTTTAAAGTTCAACAACAAACTCCGAGGCGCTCTAGGAAACTCGTTATAACTCCCGAAATATTTCGAATTTATGTCTGCAATTTTCAGTATATTCTCAGGACATTGTACTTTCAAATTAAGCAAAAACAAAAATATTTTTCGATTTTTTGAACCCAAGTTACCAGACTAATTACCTTAAAGGTTGGACTCCGAGGCGCTCTAGGAAACTCGTTATAACTCCCGAAATATTTCTGTAAAATTTGGTGATGTAAAGGGTGTGTGATAATTAATTAAAAATTTAAAAACTTATTCTACTAACGTTAATGACTTAACAAATTAAATCGTGATCGTACATTGGCTCATACATTGCTTTGTAATACTGAATTAAAAGGTGGAATTTAAATCCCTGAATTAAAACATATATGAACTTACTTTGAATCATAAAATTCACTCAACTATAAGTTAAATTCTCATTCATTATTTATTTTTTTTATCAAATTCATTTTAACTTCAATCAAATATTATATATTCTTGAATATTAAACCAAATATCATTCATGAAATAAATGCAATAATTATATCAAATGTTATAGGAAATCATAAATTTCATTATCAACATAAAAGCAGTAATTCAAATTGAATTTTAAAGGGAAGATTCGACGTCTTCCTCTTCAAATTATTTGTGAAATTGATATGTTCATATTTTGCCTTTCTCGT